>VZRO01007569.1:407717-440015 GCA_013397915.1 Daphoenositta chrysoptera
GGCTCTCGCGTGAGGGGTTTCCCGGTGTTTTCCCTCCCGGTGTTTTCCCTCCCGGCGCTTCCCGGGACGGCGCTGTTCATCCCGCCCCTCGTGAGCAGACGGGCAGGGCCACAGGCGCTCCGTGTCCGTGTGCTTTAGCTGGAAGTGAGAAGACCTGTGTGTTGTAAGAACCGTTTTCTGGTCTGGGAAGGTTTGGGGTTACAGGTGATAGGAAAAAAATAAAATACTTTGTCACAGATGTGCAGCACCCCCAAATCGAATTTAAAAGATCGCTGGAGACCTCTCCAGTTTCTGCTCAGCCTCCACAGCCCTCCCCAAGCCGAGCTCCCCTCACCTCAAGCTCAGACCCCAGGCATGACCCATCTTCCCCTCTCTTCCAGATTCAGACTTTCCTCGAGTTTAGAGACAGCATCATCTGGCCATGCCCAGACTGAACTCTGGAAGGAAGATGGGGGTCAGTTATGTGAACATAAGTTGGAGGTCTTTTCGAACTCAAAGGAGGGTTTTCGAAAGACTAAAAGTAAGGAATTCCTTAGATTTGTCCCATTTGATACTGGATAGCTTTTGGCTGTAGACTTAACAAAGTGAAAAGATACAAATATTGAGATTGAGCTTTGCTTTACACACCGAGAGGTCAGCCAGCTATCCAAAGGAAATGTAACTTTCCAAAAGCCACTTCCTGCCACTGCTGATACACTGGGCTTCTCCTCAGTCTGTGCTGGTAAAACATCAACCAACTTAAAAGAGGGAAGCGAGTCAGGTGCTGTATTTGAAGGCTACAAAGCCAAATGTGCCTACTTACTCAAGCTTCTCTTTATACCCGCGGATCTGCCGAAATAAACCCTGCAAGATTTGGAGCCCTGATTTTCTGTAAGGAAATTTTTCTTTTCCAGGCAAAAGTGAATCCTGCACCTTTTTCAGTGTCATTTCAGCTGGAACCTGTGAACGCAGTGACTTGCAGAAGTAACAATCAAAGCTGGCTAGGACTTGACTGCCCTGCCTTGGCAAACACCTGGTCCAATTCATGCTTTGTTGCCATCCTGGCAACAAACCAACCCGTGATGGCTCTTTGTGTACTTTTTTTTACTTGTTTTATTGAGGATTAATTAGTGTTTGTATAGTGATACAGCTGTCTGGTGCTTCATGGACACAGCTGAAGGCAAAGGCCTTCGGGCTATGCTGTGGTTTCCTAACTCCTGTGTTATGGCTACTGTAATGCATATCCTCGAAGTGAAACAAACATTTCTGACTGATTTATGACTTTTGACTGCCAGTTTTCAGTCTTGTGCTAGAGGAAGGAGAGAAGAAGATGCAATACCAAAACCAAGCTCCGCTGCTTGAAGAGTTATTTCAACTCCCCTGTTGATCACTTGAGGCTCTTGCACGTGCTGTGAAATTCACCAGAAGAAGTCTCATGGAGCCTTGATCTTTTATACCTCAGAGAAAACACCCCACATTATCTCTTCATGTTCTTCTCGCTGACTTTACCCTGCCATGAATCACAGGGCTCCTCATCCCAGCGTACACAGCACTGCAGGCATGCCAGGCTGTGTCAAACAAAGCACAGGTCCCAGCCCAAGGTGCTTGCTTTCACTCAAATTGCACATTTCATAACTTGCTTGTAAAGCACTTTGAAGATATGACACTAAGTGTTACTAACACTAAATGGTATTGTTGGACAGGCTTAATATGAGCAATTAAGTAGTAATTCCATTAAAAAAGGTGCGAGACACAAAGGTAGAATTAAGTCATATATGCCTACTTTGTATCCAGATCTTCAGGCTGTTGATTACTTAGACTGACACTCTGAAAATAAGCTTTCATCTCTTTTTCCACACAGCCTTCCATCTAGGAACTGCTAAGGCCCTGTGCTCAGACTATACCTGCTTTGGCAGGCATTTGAGTGCTGCCAGCAAGGACAGCGAGTGGCTGACACGGATCAGCCTTTGTGGAAGGTGACGATCTGGAAGCTGTGTGAGCAGGGCTCTTGCCTTCTGTCTATGGGTGTCCAAAATGAGCTGCCTGGTTGGATGCATAGAGCACTGAGGAAAAGCCCTACAGAGCAGCACTGTTGGGCAGTGATGAAGATAACTGCAGTGGAGATGAGAAGCCCTCACAATTCCCATGCAATTTCCTCCTGAAAGAGGGTCTGATCAGTTCAGCAGTGATTCTTGCCTCACCAGCTTCCCATACCACCCAGAACAGCAAAGTCACAGAGCTGAACATTTCTTGTACAAGGCATCCAGGTGGTGATCATCCCCCTGGAATGGGCACTGGTGAGGCCACCTCTCAGATCTTGGCTTCAGTTTCAGATCCTCACTACATGAAAGACACTGAGGGGCTGGAGCACATCCAGAGAAGGGGACAGAAGCTGAGGAAGGGTCTGGAGCACAGGTCTTATGAGGAGCAGTTGAAGTATCTGGGGCAGTTTAGCCTGGAGAAAAGGAGATTTAGGAAAGACCTTCTCACTCTTCTACAACCACATGAAAGGAGGATGTAGCCAGGTGGGAGTCGGGCTCCGGTCCCAGATAACAAGCGACAGGATGAAACAGCCTTGAGTTGTACCAGGGGAAGTTTACATTGGGTATTAGGAAAAATTTCTTCACTGAAAGGGTTGTATGGCATTGGAACAGGATGCCCAGGAAAGTGGTAGAATCTCCATCCCTAGAAGTGTTCAAAAGGCATGTGGATGTGGCACTTGGGGACATGGTTTAGTGGTGAATGTCATGGTGCTGTGTTAACAGTTGGACTCAATGATCTCAGCAGTCTTTTCCAATCTTAATTGGAAGATTGGTCCATAGGTCCCACAGGGATGAACAGCATGAGCTTCATGGTAGGACATTCCTTCTATAATGCAGAATTTGTGTGTCTAGATTCCAGCATTGGAGGGAAATCAAATGTCCCCAAGTCCCAGCCCCAATCTGGATAAAGTGTTAACTCTGAACGATTGCGATGGCTGTGCAAACTGATTTTGTTTGGATACTCCAGGTTATGTTTGCTCTGCCGTCTGCCAGGACAAACCTTTGGCTTGGTGACCCTCCCCTTTCCCCTGTGTGCAACCCCCTGTGCCGTGCTGGCACAGCGTGTGTGCTGGAGCTGGAGCTGGGAACCAGATGAAAGTTAGCCCTGAAGAAGAATACTTTGTTTTGGTCTGGATTGCTCCCATGATTTGATTGTGGTGTGGACACACAAAGAGGGATGTCAGCACAACGGAGGGGGCAGCAGGATCCAGCACAGGGACAGGAATGCACAGCAGAAGCTGGAGTTGGGAACCGGATGCTAAGCAAGAAAACAAGGGATCAGCACTGTGCCAGAAACATCAGCCTCCATGCCCAGCTGCTCTCTGCTCACCTCATCCCTTGCAGGAGAGAGAAGAATTGGGAAAGGGGAAGAAGGGGTGAGAGTAGAAACTCACCGTTGGTCTTTCCAAAGGACTTTCCACCCTGCTGGTGAAGCAACACCAAGGAAATACAGATGTAGTTTTGCAGACATCATTTTTGGTGGCAGCACTTTGATGGACCGGTCAGATTATGCTCCCTCTTTTGTGCTGGTGCAGCTCTTTGTGCTGTTGTGTTGTCAAACAGACCAGGAAACTGCTTAAAAAAAGCAGCACCCTCCCCTCCATAGTTATTTTTACCCTGGCTCAATTCCCAGACACAATTCACCTTGTCTCCACTGAGGTGCAACTGGAGGAAGAATGCTGGAGTGGGAAAGTGTAGCCAGAAGCAGGGGAACAGGGGTCTGCTTAAATCTACTGTGCCCCCCAAAAATGCCCATGGCCCAACACCTTGGGGAGAGTTTCCCTTCAGCAATCATGGGCAGCTTGTTTGTCAGAATTAGAGAGATGAAAAAAGAGGAAAGGAAGGTTGAATCCGTGCAGACACGTGCAGCATTTGCATACTATTTTCCCCTGGAAAACATAAAAGCAAATCTGACAGTAATCATGTTAGAAATGCTCCCTGTTCCCCTCCCATTTAATCTAAGCTCTGTGTATGACACTGTCCCTGGCATGTAAGACGGCTCCAGCAGATTTCTGGGGTGCTGACACTGCCTCCAACACCCGGGTGTTTCTGCTGAAGTCAGTGGAAACACTTTGATGGTTAAAGGTGCCCATGCCTAAATGCTCTGTTAGGTCACAAGCTAATTTTAGGATGGAGAAGCACTGTTCCAAAAGAGAAAAATAGGTAAAAACACCAAAGTCGCTGCAAATCTGTAGGAAATCTCCTGGAATAGGTCCACAATTAGCAAATCTACAGTTCTCAAAGAAGATATCCTCACCTTTTCTTCAGTTTCCTTTTTCCTTACCCTCACGTTATGAATTGTGGCTCCTGTGGCTAAAAACAGCGTCAACTGAAGACTTCTACACTTAGAGATAAGTACCTGAAGCTTATAGCAGCATCCAGGAGCCAGAAACATGCACTTACATTTTTCTATACAGGACTGCATTAGGGAGGTGTTTACTGTCTTAAAGTAAACAGTGCTGGTGTGAACTCCCAAATTTTTCAGAGCTAAGGCACTGGATTCTGCTCATACAGAGGCACATCCCAGGTTAGTCTCCCGAGGACAGACACCTGCCATCTGAACTGAGCAGGGCTCATTTTGCTCCCTTTGTAATGCAGGCATTGTGCATGAATAAAGGTTGCCACTCTGTTTTCCCACCTCCCAAAGTGTACCAGCTTCTCAGTTACAGGTGAGGAGAGTTTGTTATACAGAGATGTAACTTCAAGTTTCACCCTGAAAATTAAAATTCAAAGGTGATCCTCCCCAACCCTCAATTCCACCTTAGTGGGGTCTTTTGGATCACAGGTATTTACTGAGGTATTTACCTCTGACCTGTCTAAATCCTGCTTCAGGTAATGAAGTGCTTTTGTGGATCCCACTTGAAACCTTGCATTCCTGATTGGCTTAGTGGGCTTAGCAGACTGTGTTTGAGGAGTCTGTTGGACTTCTGATAAGATTGGGTCAAGGTTTTACAGACCTTCAGGAGCCCGTAAGACCTTGACCCAACCTTATCAGTAAATTCAGGCAAGGTTTTGGATTCAGAATCCTCTCATCTTAAACCCAAACATTTATCCACTTTTTTCACTTATATTAACCAGTCTAACAAAAAGTAATACCTCTTCTATCCTTGGACTGTCACAGCTGCAGCCCTTGTGTTTGTAAGAGCACTGTAACCAGCCTGCAATCAAAACCACACCAGTCTTGTCAGCTTTGCCCTCATGCTCCAAGGCTGGCTGCTGCTCTCACCAGCAGTTTGGCATCTCAGTTTTGGCTCTATTTATCCAAAGTTATGTGAGAGAAACCTGCCAAGAAACACTACTCAGCTGGCCACAGCAGAAGCTTGAGAAACACAGTGTAGTGGTGAAATGCCAGGTCTGGATTCAGGAACCCGCAGGATGGATGAGGAAATAACAGCAACTGGACAAGCAGCTTCTTTGTAAAATAGCTCCAATGGCAGCTGCAAGCTCAGGTGCTTGTAAAACAAAAGTGAGCAGCAGAAGGCAACCAAGGTCTTAGGCATTTTCCTCTTGCTGGCCTCCTCTCACCCCTGAAGCACTTTCACTAAGGCTCAGACAAGACCTGCAGTAGTTTCACTTTGAGCAGTGTTTTAATCCCTTGACAGCCTTTCCTTTCCTTGCCATCTCCAAGAATGAAAAGGAAACAAAGAGAAGAAAAACTCTGCAACTCTGTAGTTGCAGATATTGATAGTTGTAGGAGACACCTGGGCTGAGGACTGCACAAACCACATCAGAACGTGGAAATACTGGACCAGGCACCCTCCTCACCCCTCCATGGTCAGGGCAGGGCTCCCTTGAGCAGCTCTCAGGCAGCAGCAGTTTGCTTTGCCTCTGCTTCCCCTGCAACACTGACTTGTCTTGGGTGGCTGCAGCCCATTTTCAACCACGATTCAGTGGAGAACAAAAAAGCTCTCAAGGGTAGGAAGTGGGGCTAAGGCTTCTTTGGAAGCAGGATTTAGTAATCCCAGTTGCCACCTTTAAAAATCAGTGCCCTTGGGCCCCAGCCAGCCCTCAGCTCTGTCAACATCTTTACTGCCAACTTTACTAACAGTCACACAAATGTAAATCTACTGTGAGAAGAGGATTAAGCCCATTCTGGTTTTATGGCCTATGAAATGTCTCCTGCCCTGCTGCCACTGTGCAGTGATACATAACACAGAAAAGGGAATTCGGGGTGCTATTGTGTCTTCAGAATTTTAAAGGAAAAAATGTAATTCCAGAAACTTCACCAGCCAGGGAAGTGCATATGCCAACAAGGGTTTTTCTAAGTCAGAAGCTAAAAGCCTGTACCTTGCCAGATGCTGGTTGAAGTACATAATTTTTTTCCCTCAAAATAAGATTATCAACAGCAATTTTCCATGCATTCAAGTTCGGGATTTTGACTGCAAGGGGATTAAAGCTCAGGCAAACATGAGCCTGCCTGAACACTGCCCTGCTCCATGTACTGCTCCCACTTGGGATGAGACCTGTGTAGGGGGCTATGTAGGAATCCCACTAAAATAATTATTTCTTCACTGATGACTCAGTTGGCTGCGAATTACAAGGAGGACTGAGGAAATCATATTTATGGTTTCTAAAAGAATTCAGTTTGATGTGGGTTCCTCACTTCCTTAGGCTGATATTTTCATACAAAAGGGGTTTTTTTTACGATAAAATTTATTATTGAATTTCAGTTCTTGGCCTGGGCATATATTTCGGTTACAGGTTTCTACAGTCTCAGAGGATGGCTCAGACCGCTTAGCAAGATCTCAGTACCTTTAAATAATTGTAATGATCACTAACAGAGTAACTCCATTGAGCTGTCAGCAGAAAAACAGCCAAGCTGAATACATATTTCAATTAAAGATGCAGAATTATGCGTATTTATGCACAAGCCTGAAAAGCAGACGATATTCAAAATGTACTTTGGGGTAGGAGAAACAATTAATTTTTCATTACTTTCAACATTTATCCAATTTATCTCTAGCTGGAAAGTCTCGTTCATTCAGTCCTTATCTGTGTCAAGTTGCTGTTGTGTAAGATTTTGTGGGTGACTGTGACTATTTTGGTCACAGGGGATAGGTAGGGACTATAATGAGATACTACACCGACCCTTGAAGGCACAAGTGATGGCATTTGCCAAAAAGGGAATCCATCTCCCTGGCAGACCCTCACATACACACACTCAGCCTCTCTGCTTCATCTTTCAGTCCTCCTGGTCAAAGTCTCCTGCAGATCAGAAAGAAAAGTGGCGTGTGAAGACAGACTGCAGTGACCTCTTGCTTTGGTATGTAGTGCTGTTTGTTTTGGCATTGCAGATATATTTAGTAAACTGTCATCTGTTACAATTCGTGTGGGGCCAGATCCCGTATTTTGAGAGATGTTTGCTGTCCTGCATTGCCTGGAGTCCCTAAATTGCTCTGTCATTTACACACTGGTCTATTTTAAAAGCAGTGTTAGTGGACACATCCTCTCCCTTATCCCACCGTGAGGACCCTGAGCTCCCAAATGCTCATGCAGCAACACGGCAGGTTTTTAGCCAAGTCCTGTTCTCCTAAGCAAACAATTTGGTATTTATTTACCAACAGTTTTTCTGAAACCAAGGGAAATGCATGCTAAATGAGACACTTGTGTTTCTGACTGTGTCACACACTGCCCCTTGAAGTGTGGCCTCAGCCTCCCTGGGGTATCATCCTCCCTGTGACAGGCCCAGCTATTTTTGGCCACCAAGGCCCTGGTGTCAGGCGCTGAGGGACCTTCTGCTCCACAGGAACACATGTTCCAACAATCCCATTCTGTGCAGGGAGCCACCAGCCAAGTGTTAGTCCCAGTCACGGGTTTGCTTCTTCATCCTCTGCCCACAGAGCAACACCTTGCTTGCAATTTGCAGGGGAAAAAAAACCCTCACGTTATTTTGTATGTAGCCCAAATATCAGCAGTCACCCTCCCGTCTCAAAGAAAGGGAAGGAAATGACAGCAGGAAGAGCTCATGCCAGCACAAAGCTGGGGCTAAATCACCAGGATTGATGCAGCATTGGTGTTATTTCACCCCCCAGACTCTGTAGGGCCCTACACATGGGACCCCATGACCCCCTGGTCTCCCCACAGCCTTGCAACCCTCCATCTCCACCCTGGGGATGTTGTACCCCATGTCAGGGTGAGTTCACCCACCTCTAGGGCTGGAGACAAGCCCGGCTCAGAGACAGCTGGTCACACCTTCTACAGCTGGGTTTGGGCTTCCTCAGCCTCAGAGGGCAGAAATAGCCCCTTGTTCCCTCTGCCAATCAGGGCTTCTCCTTTCATTATCACTCCTAAATTGCTCCTGATACGGGCTTGTTCTGTGCAAGTCCCAGATCGTGCTCAGATATACACCAGAGACAGGGTCTGTGGGTGCAGCAGGGAGCTGGGCTGCCCCTTCAGCTCACCACAGGAAGCTGCTGGACATCTCCCTGCTGCCATACTGTGAATCCCTGGCCTTTATTCTGCATCCTAGAACTAAAGCCTTTTTCCAAATTTTAATATCTAGAGAAAACCTACTGATACACAGGCTAGTGTAATACATTATCATGTATCATGTACTGCTTGCATTGGAAAAAGCAAGGTCAAAGGAGAATGCCAAGGCACGGCAGAAGTTTTGTGGTGATGGCTGTTCTTCCAGGAGTTGTTATTTTTAGGGTTTGCAGTGCCTAAAAGCCAGGACTCTGCTGTGGCTAAGGGAGAAAAAGGCGTAAGAAGAGTCTTTGCACAGCCCTGGAGGTGTCAGAGGTAATGCAGTCACTGTGCAGGACCTCTTTCCTGGCGGAGGCAGGCAGAGGTTGGACCTGTTCAAGCCTGAGTTGGTCAAATTGATACTTGAACCTCCTCAGGGTTTGGTGGGCAAGGAACAAAATGGTCTGGGTGAGCATCTGGAAGGAGACTGGAGCTGAGGAGTCCCTGGCAGAGCTGATGTTCGTGCAGATGAGGATGAGGGCAAAGGGTGGGGAATGTGGGTGTGAAGAGCAATGAAGGCCTGGCAGGGCCAGGGCTCAGGAGGAGGATGGCTGATGCAGGACCAGGCTGCTTCTGCAAAAGGCATTTCTGTCTTTTCCCCACCAACTCTAGCCAGGTGTCCTTCACATCTCTGCATCAGACTGGCATTTGTGGGAATCATAAATCCCATCTTAAATGAGCTGATGGAGCTGCAGAGCAGTCCAGAAAAAGGCATGTAGTTGGTTATCAGTGGGCTGGCTGGAGCCAGCACGGGGAGTCACAGCTGACGGATCAGGGAGGGCAGGCAGGACACAGGCTGCACCTTCTGGCAGCTCTGCCCACGTGGGTGAGCATGAGCCAGCATTTTGTTTGAGCTGATCTAAGTGGGGCAGTCACAGTAGGGTGATCCCATCCTGAGCTGCCTCAGTTGTGCCCTCTCCTTCCATCCTGCACCAGGTTTAGTGATGAGAGGTCACCAGAGTGGGTCAGCTCAACCAGCAGATCCAACAGAAGGCTGCTAGGAAGCCTTTCTTTACAGTGAATGTGGCCAAACACTGGAACAGGCTTCCTAGAGAGGCTGTGATGCCCCCAGCCTGTCAATGTCCATGAGGCATTCAGACAATGCCCTTGATAACATGCTGTAACTTTTGGTCAGGCAGTTGGATGAGATGTTCACTGTAGGTCCCTCGCAGCTGAGAGATTCTATCCCATTCTACTCTTCCACGGAGGCACTTTCTGGGATGCTTCTGATCAGTCAGATCAGCTGACTGAACAAATTCGTCCCGTGGACATGTCACCAGTAGATACAACGCAAAGGCAGTAATCTTAAGCGTGTGATTTTGTGGTGTGGCTGAGCCCATTCGCCTGCCCCAGCCCCTGAGGCACGTGCTCTGTCCCTGGTCCCCTCCCTGTCACACTCTGGCTGGGCAGGACTGCGGCGCTGGCATTGGCACCCACTGACCATGCAGCCACCTTGTCCTTCAGGGACCTGAACCAACCAACAGCTCATTGCAAGAAGTAAAAATGCCTTCAAGCTGGGCTGGTTGAGCGCCCTGGCACACCGTGCTGGGAGCACTGAAGTGAGGGCTTGGGGGAGCTGGCTGTGCTGGTGTTTGCTGCTCAGAGCTGTTCCCCAAAGCCACCCCTCCAGCCTGGCCTTGCAGCAGGAGCTGCTGCTCCCAAGCAGATGTGCAGTGAACTGTCCCATGCACAGCAGGATGCAACACGGGGCTCCAGATGTTTCACCAACCCGCAACAAAAAGCCAGGTCAAGGTCTCTCCAGGCCATACAAACCAAGCTGCAGGCAGATGTGCAGGAGCAGACTGCATTTCTATAAAAGAACACGACTTTTGGGACAGAACTCAGCTCTTTCTAGTGCAAGGGAAGGTAAGCTGGGTGTGGGAGAGCATGTGCTTGCTGGAGCAATGAAACAACTCTTCTCCAAGTGCCTGATGGGCCCCCAAGTAAGCCCTGTGTGACACAAAAATGCTGTTATTCCACTACCACCATGGACTAAAACAAAATGTAAATCTCTCTCAAGTTCAAAGTATTACTCCATGCTGTTTCAATAACAAAGTTCACTGCGTAATTTGGCTCCGTGCTCTTTATTCACTTCAGACAAGTCCAAAAATGAAATGGGATTGGGGTAAGAGGCCAGAGCTGAAGTTTCTCGTAGCTGATGTTTAGTTTGTGCCATTAAACTTTCATTTTCGGTTCTACTAATCCTTTATTTTCATCACAACTTTGAAGATCCTTTGTAATTACAACATAATGAAAAAGCTGAATCCAGAGATGTAGCCCCAGAAGGGTAATTGCCTCCTGTGCTTTGTATTTAGAGGAGGTGATTAACTGTACATTTCAGGGACAGATTGAAGTGATGAATTTTAACAATGACAAAGTTCGACAATCAGGAAATCTTAATTTAAAAAAATCTATCTGCTACTTTAAATTTCTTTTTGCAATGGCTCTCCGCAGTCATTTCAATTTTTAAAGAAATATTAAGTTTAGAGACTGTCGGAATTAATTAGATGTGACTAACCAGGAGGGTACCTGTGGCTTTTACTTATTCAAGTGAGTCTGTATCTTGTATGCATTTATTCAGATTCCTAATTATATTTTAATAAAACTATTAGAAATGCTGAATAATTAATTCTTTTTAAACATGATTATTTTTCTCTTAGGTCAGGTTGGGTGCAATTTAAAATTAGTATACAATTAATTTTACTGTACAAAATAACTGTCCTGAATACATACAGGAAATGACACATAACTTACACTTTTTAAAAAAAATAAAGCTAACTGATTCATTAAATAAAGGAGCTTGTCCTGTAATTGGATTTGGATTTTTTTCCCTGGATTTCAAGAAGTGCTAGCTCTCATCCTCAGCCATCTTCCTTTATCAGGCAAGAGGAAGAAAACAAGTTATTCTGCTTTTTTCAGTAGTCAGTGAGTTTCTTGAGCTGTCCCTAGCCAGGTAACTAAATAAACTGGAAATAACAAATACTCTTTCTGCCCCAGCAGACCAGGCTCTTGTCAGATCCAGAACTGTGCGCTGGCTGCTGGACCCTCCGACCTGGCAGAGCACCTGCGGGTAATATTTAATTATGAATAGCTCTATTTCCGGCAGAATAAATACAATTAACTCCAATGACCATAGCCACTGTTGGGAGGGCAGTGCCAGGCGCTGGGGTGGGCTCCCATCGGCGCGACAGAGCCTTCTAAGGAAGCCAAAAGCGTCTCGGGCAAATCTCCCCCAGAAAGTCCCGCTGGAAGCCTCGCTAAATGAGGGAGCCTCATTAAAGGCTTTTAATCAACCCCCGGTGATTTGCAGGAGGGACGCTGACATCTAGCGGGGAGTCCGCGTTACTCGGGAGCCGGCAAAGGGTTTTTGGGAGGGATTTTTGCCAGCAGGAATCACCACCACGGTTGGAAAGGCACCAATAATGAACAGTCAGTATCAATGACTGATGTGGCCCCGAGTTTCTGGGGCAGAGCCGATACCCGGCACTGAGACCAGCCCCGTTCTTTTTCACTCTGTTTTAAGCATCACGGCGTCAAACCTCCTCAAACCAGCCTTAAAATTGAAGGGTTAAAGCAGCAGAAGGAAGGGATCTTGCTGTCGATCTTAACTCTGTTTTGTACTACAACCCATTTTGTAGCACAGAGATTAATGCTGCTTACTTACATAAACACTGAGCAGGGGCGTGTGCTGGATATTGCTGCTCTACAATCATACCTGACAAGAGCTGTGAAAACAAGAGAAATCAGAATTTTTATGTCTGTAGTCCGTGCCTCTCCCTCTCCTTCTAAAGGACAATTTGCCAACAAGTTGGATTAGAAGTTAAAGGAGGAGGTGGTTCCCTAGAAGCCTGAAAAGGCAATAGCCAGTTTCATAGCCCTGATTGATAAGAACAAAGATACTGAAGGGAATTATAAGCCTCCCACGGCTTTGAAACAACGTGATATTAAGGTGGGAGAGACCATGATGGGCTAACAGAAAAACCTACTGCAAGAGCCAGCAAGGAGAGGCTGAAAAACCAGGGGAACTGTGCTGTTAAGGTTTATTTTGCTTTTTAAACTCAAAGTGGATGAGATCTACCCATATGCATTCTGTTTGGAAAATGCTATTGCATGTCAGGACAAAGCCTTTAGTCTTTGTAAAGGCTAAATTCCTCCAAGAGCTAACTTTCCTACAGGAAACATGGGAATAGAAGCAGTTTCCAGGGGCTTCCCCAGGAGAGGGGCAGCAAGGCAGTATTGGCTGGGTTGCACAGGCCCATAAACCACAGTTTTGAGCATGAATGAGAAACATGTGAAAACTTTGTCCAGTTTTGAATTATAAGACCTGTGATCAAACAGGGCATATTCTCAGGCAATATGTAGAAAAGAATGTCTAATTTTCATTGGCTTGAAGAAATTCCGTAAAAAGAAGGGATTCTTATGGCTGCAAAGAAAATTTACAAACATGACCTGTAGTTGGTAAAAGAAAAATATTATCAGGACCTTAAATCATGCAGTTGGTTACACAGAGAGCTAAAGCATTCCTCAGTTTAGTCTGTTCATTAAAACCTAACACGAGTAGAGAACTCTCTATTGTTCAGGAGCGCTGTAGTGCCCAGCCTAAATCTCAAGGTAATTACTTGACTTATGTTTTCTGCTCTGGGAGTGTATTAAATAGGCAATAGAGCTGCTCCCCAAATATAAGGTCTTGTGTCACACAGTATCCCTTTCAGCTGTTGAAGAAAGCTTGCAGACACCCTGCAAGGTTTCCTGCCTGACTTGGCCAGAATTGCAGGACTTGCATGCAGAGCGATGCTGAATCTCTCATCCACACACCACAGATGCCCGTGGAAACACTGGAAAGCAGGAGTGCTTTTCTGGAATTATTTCCACTGTGGTAGCTTCTGTTAAAGCAAAGTATCTTCTCGAGCAGTTCCCAGTATCCTAAGTTATCGTGTTCATACAACAGTATTTTACTCATTATGTTTCATTACTTTTTTTCCCTCTCTTTTGTTTGCCTTTGCAGTTTGGAGCTTTGTTAAAGCTTTATTGGGACCCTAAATTGAAACTCGGCAAAGCTACTCACAGACAAAGCAAAGCTGCAGCTGGAGAGAACAAACAGTAATCCCTGCCAGCACAGAGCTGTGTTTGCTCAGTAAAGTGGACTAAGTGGGAACAGTGATGTGTGTTGAACAGGCAACCACGTCTGCACTTGGCTGCCTGCGAGGATTCTCTTCCAGTCTCCAATGCCAGATCTGGAGACTGAAAACCAATTCCCAGCAGTGCCTCTTTGGCCAGACAGTACCAGTATTAGAGACCCCCCACACATGCTTATGTATTTACTTTCTCTCTTGAAGCACCCAGACGAGACACAGCAGCACCAACCTGAGGGCTTGTGGACAGCAACACTGTGCCCTGGCTAACGTGAGTACGGAGGTGACAAAGCTGCTGTCACCTTATGTGTGCCAGCTCATGTCACATCTCACCACTCTGCCACTGGTGATACAATTGATTTGAACAGGCTCGTGTGTGACCTTGTAAAAGTCCCCACAAAACATGAGGGATGTGATGCAAAAGGGAAATTTGAAGACAGGCAGAACTTACACTTTAAAAAAAAATAAAAAGGAAACTAACAGATTCATTAAATTACAGGCAGAACACTTGGACTGTGGAAGGGCAGCAAAGAAACTTCCCTGAAAAACCAGACAGTGGGATTGTAACAGCTTTGTGTAAGAAGTTTTGGGTCATTTCCCTCGCACCTTGAATTATGTAGACAGCTATTAGATTTCTACTGATGACATTTTTTGGTGACAGATGCAGAAAATGCATTTAAATGAAGGATCTGTACTAGGGGAGATTCAGGAATCTGGGCATACCAGGAAAAGCTACTGCAGAAATTTCATCAGAGAGCATTGCTCATCAGATTTCCACATTTCTCTTTACCAGCACCAAAGTGAATGAAGTACAAACCAGAGAGACTTCCCAAAGTCTTTCAAAAGCCTTTATTAAACCTTGGAAATGGGGAACAGGTGAGACTGCCCTGCATGGAAACAGTCCTACTTAAGGCTATCAGCATTGGGTGAGGCTTCCTGCGTGACTGTGGTGCCCATGTGGACGAGACTTCCCTGTGAATCCCACACCGTGGGGAAGGGCACCAAGCAGTTGGACTGAACGTGCCCCCGGTGGCTGAGGCTTCCTGGGGAGCAGAGAGCCTGCTGCACCTGTGTGCAGCACAGCGTGCAGCTTCCACAGGGGAGCAGGGTGTCCTCACCTGTGGGAAGTGCTCATGGAGACAGTCCCTCGAGATTTCATCTGCTGTACCTCTGGAAATCTTTACCAAACAGAAAGGACTTAACCAGAGAAAAGCAGTGCATATGTGGCAGCCCCGAGTCCACCTATAAATTCCAGTGCTGTCAGGCATTCTGGCACAACCCTCACACTCAATCACCCAAATTAGCCTCCTGTTAGCTTTAATGAGCATGGAGAGCCCAATATGAGTATCCTGGGAGGCCAATGTGTGCCTTCTCACACACAGGTTTCTCTTTACCTTCACCTGGAAAGCTGACTGATTTACTCCAAGCTATGTGTAATGTTTGTGCACACAGTCTGGGAATGCTGCTCCTCACAACCCTACACATGGGGCACATTTTCAAAATTCCCAGATCCCTTTTACTTTTTGCCACAGATTTTTATCCCCCTGGTTTAGGTTCCTCTTCGCCCACACTGTGCCTGCCTCAAGGGTGCCCAAAAGGCTTATGGTGGCCAAGAGCTGCAAAAAGAAGAAAGAAATTGGTATCTTCAGACCAACACCCCATGGCTTGGAGCAGATCTCACATGGCAGCTGTTGGGTTGGTTGTCCTTGCTCCTTACTCCCACATCCTGACCTCCCTGGAGACCAAGCTCCATGTCCACTGGGGCAGTGCTGGTACTTGCAGGTATTTTCCTACATGTCTTCACTCCTCCTCTAGCTCAGCAGATGCAGTTCTGTCAGTTCACATTCATGAATGCTGTGATTTATTTGATGCACAGATTGGCACATTCATGCATTTACTACAGGCAGTAAACCTCAGGCCTGGCGTGTTTTTGCAGATGCATTTATGTAATTGAACATTTAGGGGTAATTACTCTAATTGCCTAGCTTGACTTGTTAAGCCTCCCATTCTGAAGATTAAATACATTTACCTAAAGCAGCTTTATTTTCACAGTCCCCTTCATTCATATCTGTCCCTTACACAGCTGAGGGCTTTGCCATGTCCCCTTTCCCTTACATTGGAGGTGGGCAGTGACTAAGGGCTGCTTGATCCTCAGAGCTGGATGCACGTGTTACAGGAGTCAGGAGTGTCCTGGTGTGTTTGCTTGCACAGTCCCACAATCTCCAGTAGCTGTCTAACCCAGCTGCAGCCTGCCGTGGTCATCCCCCTCCCTCTCCCTGCACTCACCCACCAGCAGAGGCTGGAGAGCCGTGTGAGGTCTGGCTGTGCAGCGTGGGTATCTGCATCCGTGTGGGAGCTGATCCCTCGTGTCTGCAGAACTCCCTGGGCTGTGTGTTCACAGATGAATCTGCAAATGAGAGGACACTCTGCTTTGAGCACAAAGCTGCAAAGACCTTGGCATTACAAAACCCAAACCTCAGCATATGGGCTGTGACTTTGCATTTTGACTATTTAGGTAAGAGCATGCTGCCTGTTCTGTTACTCTTTACACAGGCTCAGGTTGAATCACTGTGTGCCAAAGGGAGATATGCCTTCATTCTTGCAATAACTCTGTGCTGCTTGCACTGAGCTGAAGGGTCCTGAAGGAATGGAGCTGTTGTAATCATCCCCCAGCACTCTCAGCCTCTCTGAAGAGACTGACTTTCACATGTTGATCATGCAATGCCCTGATCAGCCCTACCCAGCAGCCCTTTGCTGGAGGGTAAATTTTTGTTTTCCCAGATTGGATGGCTTTCCCAACTTTTTTCAGCACATGTAGAAATTATTCTGAGAAAAATCACCAGTGGGATCCAGAGCAGAGATGTGGATAGCTAGTCCTTAGCTCTGCAAATGCACTGACTTGTCATGCCTCAAAGCTATGACACAATGCAAATTAAAATAAATAGTGCAGATGGGTGTTTTCTTCATAGCCTTTCTTCTCTTTCTAGGCTCTGGGCAGCTGGGCTTATAGCAACTGCTACATTTATTTGGACAGGTGGAAAGAAAAACGGGGCAAACTCATTCATCCTCTTAATTCTCTGAAATAGCTCTTAATGAGAGGTTATTGTCTACACAGCATATATAAAACAGGCAATGATCCAACACAAAGTTTCGTGGTGCTGTCCTTTGGAAAATATATTTAATTTGCATGTGGGTTTCATGCACCCATAATACACATTCCAGACTCCCACGAATAATAACAAATACCCTCTATAACACGCCAGGGCACGATATCCCAGCATGAGAACAAACCTTTCACTGGAATTTAGGCGTACCTGCTCCTGCCTGGCACCATGTCCCTGTACCACTAGGTGGCTTTTCCACCTCGTAGTTTCTACCTCTTTCTCCAAAGTCACTACAAGTACAGGGAATCTGCTCCTAAGTGCAGCTATCAAGCCGGTGGAAAAAAGAGAACAAAGCTAAGGCCTCCTTCAGCAGATGAACTCTTAAATTCCCGAGGTTTCACAGTGAAATCTTTGCCAATCCCTTATCTGTCTTTCTAGTGCTTTGTTTTGAGTTAGTTACTGCTGGTTTACTCCCAGATTTTGGGTATCATAAGGTATCTGCTCAGATACATTTCTGTACAGCTATGGAACTTTGCAAAATAGTGCACGAGTCGAATTTTATAATAGTCATTTTTGTAATTCATTAGCATAAACCAATTAGTAACACAGAATCAGGATGTGTATTTGTTAATGTAACATGTTCCCTCACCATGTTCTCAGGAACAGTAAATCCAGCTTTTTCTTCTCAGACATTTTACTCCTTTTTTTAACTTAACCATTTTAACTACAGATCTTGGCTCACACCCAAACACTGTAAACATCTGGCTATGGATAGTATCTTTTTCAAGTAGCACTCAGTGTCTAAATTCTCTCCAAAAAGAAAAGCCCTGAGGGGCTCATTGACTGTAGTATGGAAGAGTATGGGGGGAAGAATGAGGGTTGCAAATCCACAGCTGTGTTATAAAAAATAAATACACATCCCTTCCCCTTAAGTTTTTGTTTAAGTTTGGCCATGTTGAACAGAATGTATTTCATTTGAAGCACAAAGGAGCTGAGCTGGGCAGAGACAGACCTAGGAGATGTTAGAAATTTGGCAGTTTAACTCAAGATTTGCGTTTTTCATTTGTTTCAGACTTTTTTTCTTTTCACATATATAACTCTTGTTTTCTATTACACAAATGGTCATTCACTGGAAAGAAGCCATGGAACTGTCTCCTGACAAGTGCCCTTCAGTGGTGTGAAAAGTTGCATCAACAGCTCTTTCAGGTAGAACACATGGAATTTACATGTAAATTTTAGGAGGGGGCTAATCCTGCAACTAATTTAACACACATCAGGTAAGACTTCAAAGAGGAAAATCACTGTTGATGAAAAGGCTGGAGAAAACTCCTGCTTTGGAAAACAGCAGAGAATCTCATTTGGAATATCCATGTAAAAGCTGTTTCCTATCTCCAGATGTTCAGCAAAGATGGACACAGGCGGGCAAGAGGTTGAGAAAAACACTCCTGGAGCTGCTCTGCACTGGTGCAGCACTGCGTGCTCTTGGTTGCCATTCCTGATTTGTGCTGTTTGGATCCAAGTCTCAGCACTGATTGTAGCAGCTAGCTTTTTACACCAGCAGGTTTTCAACACACAGCTTTCCCAGAGGCCCTGGATTTCTGAGGGAAGAGGAAGATCGTAGTTAAATTTATTGGAGAAAACTGATGCTTGGTAAAAGCTGCGCCAGGGGAGGTTCGAGTTGGACATCTGGAGGAATTTCTTCACAGAAAGGGTTGTTAAGCATTGGAATGGGCTGCCCAAGGAAATGGTGGAGTCACCATCCCTGGAGGTGTTAAAGAAACAACTGGACGTGGCAACTGGAGCCATGGTTTAGTTGATGAGGTGGTGTTTGGCCAAAGGTTGGACTCAATGATCTTGGAGGTCTTTTACACCCTAAATGATTCTGTGATTCTGCAGTAATAGAACTGAATAAATAAAGCAGTTAGGAATATGTGATGCTTTTTTTCATTATACAAACACCTTTCAAGCCACCTTTACACAGCATAAGTGTCCATGGTATAATCCAGCTAAAAGCTGTGTTATTACAGTAGCCTGGTGCTGATTCAAAGTCAATATACTCAGCTCCCAGGGGCTTTTCTGCTGGAGCTCAGCACCACATGGATGCAGGCACACAGCTCTTGGTGGGCACAGAGCATGGGCAAGAGCCGACTGCGATATCTCAGTGTAGGTGCATGTCCAGGCTGATCTTTAGGTTACAATTATCCTAATCAAAATTAAGTTTTGATTTTTCATGCTCAGACAGATGCATCATCATCTGTGCTTTTGCTTTGGCCTGGCACAGTTTGAATCTGTGAGTGCTGGCAGTGTTTTTCCTGGCCAGTGAGTGCCTCAATTTGTGGCTTCACTTGCTGAAAGGCACTGGACAAGTGGTAAACCTCTGAACAACCTCTGATCTCTTGGCTGTCCCTCAAGCTGTATTATCTCTGCAAACATGCACTTCCATTAATCTCTATGTAATCTTCTCCCAGACAGAGTAATTAAAAAAACAGTTCCATGTCTTTTCCTTAGCTTCTTTCAGCCAAGCATTTTGTTGGCTCCTTGTGCCAACAGTCCGTAAATTCTGTCCTGTGATTTTTTTCTGATCAAACTCTTTACTACTCTGTCAACTCGGCTCTTTATACAGAATGTTTTTCAGGTGAAATGCTCTTTTGGCCCCTCTTCACCTCATGGAGATTATTCATATGGCTGAAGAGTCCTTGTGGAAGCAAGCTCTGATCCCAGCTCTGCATGGCTTTCAAACACTCCCCTCCATGAACGTCTGTCATCTGTTCTTATCTCACCGTGCCCGTAGGCTGGAGCAGACAGCTGTGGTGCATGAGCAGTGAGAGGTGAAGTCTCTGCCAGAGCTGTTTCCTGACGTGCTGCAGGTCTGGATGCACAAAGGGATTTCGGCAGGATGGCCCTCAGTGAGCACAAGTGTTGGCAGAGGAGGCAGCACTCAGATGGGGATATCAAAGCCACAGCCCCGGGTTGCTCTGGGAGGCAGCTGGACACCTTTCCCAGTTTTACCCAGCATCCAGGGCCACCTCCTGCCCACAAGGGCCCTGCCCTTCTTCCAGTCCTTGGAAATGCCCACCACAAAAGTCATGTGTCATGGGAGGATGTTATATGCTTTCCACAGGGTTGGTATTTCTGTTAGGTCTTCTTCTTCAAAGCTCTTCTCTTGGCATCCTCAGGATCATCATCTTCTTTGTTTTTAAGCCTTTGTTAGTTCTGTGCTAATCATGGGACACAGGCGTGTTGTGCTGTGATGCTGTTACTGTTCAGGTATACTTTGACATCTGTTTTCCAGCACAACAAAGAAATATTGTTATAATCCAATATTCTCAATTATTTGGACTCTGGTTAGACCACACAGGGAAGAGTGTGAAAACAGCTTTTGCAAAGTATTGATTTTGTTTTTGCAAGGACCGTACAGGCAGTTTATACCTTATATTTTAATTGCTTGTGGTAAGGAAACATCAATGGATTCAATGTAATAATATTTTTCTCAATGTAATAATATTACAAGTGCCAAAGATCCTGTGTCTGAAATGCTACACGGAAATTATTCACAAAAACAGGTTTTCATTGCATTGATAACAACTTTTTTGGCACTTTCAACCAGTTGATTTACAAAGGAAATCAGTGTCCTTATTTCACTGCCACTGGTACAGATGCACAGAGAGGAAAATGGACTAGATAAGGTTTATTCTTCCTAACAACATGATTGCTTGCAGAGGAGTTGAAGACTTCTGGGTCCTCTTGACTTTATTTGGAGTTAAGAGAGCCTTGGGGGCCTATTAAAAAAACTATCAACATTAACCTAAATAATTTCTTTACATTTCAATCTATTTGTTATCTTTACAGGGAGTATTTCAACTCTAAGATAGGAAGCTGCATCTTAATTCCATTAGCAGTAGGACCACAGGCTTCTCAAAACTAATTTCAAACATTTTATGACCTTGTCAAGATTCAAAAATGTTCAACTTCCAGCACTGACTGCCTTCCCTGTGACTTCAAAGGAATGTATGAGTACGATACATAAAGATAATCCCTTGCAGAATCACAGCACTGGTCAGTATCATTACTGGAAATTAAACACTTCATGGTGGGGTATTACACAAAAATATTATTTTGTAATGACACTCTTGGGAGAATAGTGTGACTGCCTTTAATTTGGAGATCACTTCATGCTGCAAACTTACAGAGACTGCCTTGTAAGAAATACCCCTTAAAGTAAAAGATGGCATTTTCTAAGGTCTTTCTTCAAGTGCCACCCAGGTTCAGGCACACAGGCCTCCTCCACCTCTGTGTGAAAAGAGCAGTTATATTAGTAACTGTGTGTGGCCAAAAAAGCTGCTGAAACCAGAAGGCTATAAATGACTATTTACACAAACCTTTTAAACTCCAGGTTTTAAACCATTTAAGCCAAAATATATAACTCAAGCCAGACTTGCTGAAGGCATGGCTCAGGTTCAGTGAGATAGATCACAAAACTTAGACAGGCTTACACAGAATCTGATCTGAGTTTCAGATTTGTAATTTATGCTGGTTTGAGGTTTTCTTGTAAGTATTTTGCATGCCCTAACAAATTCAACTGCATTTTAGTTTTTACAGTGTCAGGGATGTTTGAACACCAACACACCCTTCAACCTTGCTCCAAGGGGTTTGGTGCCCGTGCTCAGGGCCAGCTCTGTAACCTGGGACAAGGCTGCAGGGAAAAGAGCCGTGAGAAGTCTCCTCCAGGCTGGGATTTGCCTGGCCTTGTGCCTGATCCTGTCCTGACCTCCCTGACTTGCCTTCCTGGCTTGAGCACTGCCCCTCCTCCCTGCTGTAGCTTTGCACAGCCATTGTTGGGCTGCAGCTGATTGCAGCTGGTATCACCAGGGCTGCTCTGCTCACCTTGCTGGGGTGACTGTGCCCCAACAGACACTGAGCTCATAATAAAAGTGTCTGACATGTGGCTTTTCCAAGCACTTGTTTCAAAAATGAAACCAGCTTGCTAAATTACAGAAAAAATCTTAGCATATCTTCATTAAAAGTCTTGCAGGCAGTTGTCTTATAGTTGAACAATAGAGTCTGACACTTAAGTGAAGTTCTGTTTGTCAGGATTTCACTGGATGTTGCATGCAATAGCAGCATGATGATGATGATGAACAAGCTCTTGCAATATTTAGATGTGATTTCCTTCTGGACACGGAAGTCCTGGTCCCATTTTAGTGAGGGTTTTGTTGCAGGGTGGTGATTTTGTTAGGCAAAGAAGGTGTTCTTATTACACCTGAAATATGTCTGTTAGTCATTGCTACACCATGTTTGCCTTGTTCTCCCCATTATTCTTTGGATATGTTGCTACTGGCATGAATGCCAAATCTTGCAGACTCAGAGGCTGGAAATTTCTCTAGGACAGAAGGGTAAGCTCTATTTACACACTGGATAATATGCAGAAACCTATGATTGTATCTTTGAAGCTTTAAGTTTACTTAGGCTTTGTTTATGATTTGGTTTTGTAAATTATATTGGATAATTATTGTCTACTCATCCAAGGACATGATATATTCTCAAGCAACTGTGTCACCCTGTGTCTCCAGTTTCTTAATGAAGTCCAAGTTCATAAGGAAAAATTAGGAAGAGTCCTGTCCTATGTAGGACTTACAAGCTGTATCCAAGAAAGAAATTACTTTACTAAGGGAGTGATTCTGTCTGGTGTTTATTTTTTCCGATAACAAATCCAGTTTTGCTCTTGTTATTGGCATTGTCAGGAGGAGTCAGCCAGTGCTTTTCTACAGCTCGTACTTAAAGGGTGAGAAAAATATGAAATATACTAACATGACCCTGGTACTACCATATGACCAGAAGTGGGAGCACTCCACTGGTGCTGCTGGTAGGATTAAAGAGTAGGACAGAAGTGGTTGTACAGCTTGTGGCTGCAGAAGCTCTGCCAGACACACTATGTACACCAAGCCAAAAGGACTTTTAAGAGTTCTCCTGACTGCACATGTGGGTGAAGTATCAACCAAACAAATGCAGGGGAGAAGACAGACAGAGCTCATGAGAACAAGGCATAATAAAAAAGGTGTTTGGGCACATATATACATCATACAGAGAGGGACAGCACCACAGTCAAAAGGCAAAATCGGATTCCAGAAAACGAGCACTTCCAGCCTAGAAGAAATAGGATTAAACCATCTGATTAGCCAGATAACTGCAAATTTTAAGACAAAGCATGTGTGACAACTCTAGTCCCTTCAAGAATAGTGTTTTATCTTCCTTTGTTGTCTAGCTAAGCTGGTTTGAAAAGCCCCTTCATCAGCAGTATGTCATTTCTAGCACAATAAAGGTGCAAAACTACACAAGCCTTAGAATGCTTAGGTCCTTAACTGATGAACCTACATTGCAAGTTCCTCTAGTCATGTTATAAACATCTTTTTTTTCCTAAAAGACAGTGATCAAAAAGTTATGCAGTGTCTTACTGCCTCCAAAATTAAAAACTTCTTTAAAAAATGCTTCTCCTACTATGCATTATCTTTTATGGGTTTATTTTCAGGAGCCACAGCAGATCACGAGGGCGGTATCAGAAGACATACAGGCAAACAAACACAGAGATGCTGCATCCTCAAGTTGTGCTTCAAGCATGGTTGCTCCACAGCTCTGTGAATCAGCAGTCTTGTGTTCCTGGCCATTTTCTACCATTTACATATCCTGACTCCAAACCTACAGCTGCATGACTTGTTTGCATGACTAATTTCAATGAACTCCACGGGCAGGACTTCGGGGGCCTCCAATTGCAACTCCCGGTACCTGTGGATTCAGGTCACCTTAATCAAGAGCCTCTGCTCCCTCCTCAGCCAAAGCATCCATCAAATGTGGATCTCCTACATCCCAATCACCAGACTACTTGTAATGCTAGATCTCTTTCCATTCCTCTGACAGAGGACTTAAAATCAGGAGGAGGGATGGAAGACACAATGCCCTGAATTATGCCATAACCTGGTGGCTACAGCAGCCTTCTGAGTCATGAGTGGGTTGCATCCTGTCAGGCCAAGATGAAACTGAATTGAGATTTCCCACTCCCTAGCTGACTACTGTTTCTAAGATATTATGGGAAGGAAGCTCTGCTGCTTCTCTTCCCTAGCCCTTTTCACAGAAGCCTGTGGTTTTTCTGTGAATGGCAGTGGCTCAGTGCTACAAGGCTCTGAGTGTGCACGGCAGAGTGGGCTCCTCCAGGGATTCAGGTGGAATAAAGTCATGCCTTTGCTGTGTTCCTGAATCAGGCTGAGGGCCTGGCCCTACTGGTCACTGATGGGTAGTCCAGTTTAGTAACACCACATTTCTGGTGCCCAATGTAAATATTGTAGAACCTATCCATCATGACAGTGCTTTTATTTAATGACTTGGATGTTTGAGGGCAAGTCACATAACCCTATGTATTTTAACTCGCCACCCCAAACATCTTAATTACTTACCTCATGATGATATTTTAAGGGTTAATTTACACTTGAGGAAATGGCTCAGGGTCCCTAGGGAAATGGTCACAGCACCAAACCTGCTGGAGTTCAAGAAGTGTTTGGACAATGCGCTGGGCACACGGTGTGGGGTGTCCTGTGCAGGGCAGAAGCTGGGCCTTGATGATCCTTGTGGGTCCCTTCCAACTCAGGATATTCTGTGAAATATCCCAGGCACACACACAATTCTGAGCACTTTCTGTGTAATTAAAAAGAGCAGCAAGTGTTACCCTGAGAGTGAGAGCTGGCAGAACCACTGGCTACATCCCGAATACTTGTCATACAGGTTCTGAATCGCCCTGGGATGCACGGGTTGCATTACCTGAAAAAGGGTGCAGCAGTAAGGCAGGCAAGTTGTTCTGAGTATCACCATGTGTGCTGAGCACACCTGGCCTTTTCCTGAGAACCTCCCCTGGACTGGGAGTACAGAACACTCCGAAGATGGAAGGCTGATGGAGGTGGATCACTGGCATTTTCAGCAGATTGAAAAAAAATGCCTCTTGGCGACATTATGGATGTTCTCAAGTCACCTGCAACAAACAGGACCATAATGAGAGTGAATTAATTTTGGCTATCACACTGTTAAAAGGGCTTAGAAATGTAATTTCCTGGCAAGAGCTCTGACCACCTGGCATTTGTATCAAAAGTGGGCATCCTATCCTGTAAAAAAGTGACATCTAGCCAATTATTTATAAAAGTAATCACAACTGACTACCATCAGTAGATCCTGTATTGCACTCAATTCACAGTGTCTCCCTTTTAGTCCCGCCTGAGGTGTGAGATGGTTTCAGAGCCATCCTCACACTTGGTTTGTTATCAGCCAACTCCAAACAGCTCTCTCATCTGTCTGTAGATCTCCTGTCAAGGTATCTCCCTTTTCCAGTGAATGATTCTATGAATTATGAACAGATTCCCAAAACTGTGGCTTCTTTTTCCCCTCTGAATAAAAAATGAATAAATGTTGTCAGAAAGAACCCCGGGGAAGCTTTCACTCCTCCTACTCGAGGGATGAGTAACGTGACACACCCTTGAACATGAATCTGCTCCATTTCATAATCTTGGCAATTTGCGATCTTCCAAGAAATAAAGTCCAGAACTGACTAAAACACACATCTGTGCATGCACAGGCAAATTCCTCTCAGCTGTACATCTTACACTTTGCATCCTGATTCTCTCAGCACATCAAATCCGTCTTCCCTAGGGATTTATTTAGCACCTCTATGCCTTGCCTAGTTACCTACACATGAACTTTTGAGCCTGATGGGAAGATTTGAACATGCTCCTCCCTTTCATGTCATAGGATGCCACGTGGGGAGCTCTCTGCTCCTGCTCCTCAGGTTGATTCCCATGAATTCCTTCCCATTCTTGTGGTGTGGTGTGCATCTCTTTGATGAGTCTGAGGAATCAGAACAGCTCTAGTTTTTGAAAAGGAGCTTTTTTCGTTTTTTTTTTTCCATAAAGATGTAATTCCTAGGATCTGATCACCTTGCTAGGTGCCCTCCCAGCTCTGTGATGCCCTATGGAGAGGGTTGTTTTCATCCTTGGCCTGGGGATAAGGCCTTTGAACTCTCCCACCAGTGAGTGGGTTCTGCTCCCAGGGAACCAGGAGAGGGATCCCTGCTGCTCTCAGCGTGCTCCAACAAGAATCTTCCTGCTCCCAGGAGTTCTCAGCAGCTGTTTGCCCCTGCAGGGCAGTTGGCTTTCAGACAGGGATGTAACTGCCACTCCTGCACACAAAACTCAGCCCCGCGTGCAGTAATTGCAGTTGATGCGAGTCAGCGTGAAAGAACTTATTCCTTTCTTCAAGGACAAGTATCTTTAAGGGATATGCAGAAATTACAGGGATAAAAAGGCTGAAAGTATGGTACAACCATCAGAGTCCAGATGATGATTAGAGGGAACCCTCTAATTCTGGGCTCCAGGTTGTTGAAGGGCTGTGCACAAGTTTTGGTTGTTTGGGGTTTTTTAATTCTATCCCTCCTCTGCTGTCTTGCTAGCAATAAAAGATAGCTATAAAATAACACAGTGATGGCACCCAAACACATGCAGGCACAAGTTAGCAACTTGCCCCTTCCACAGAAAAATGTTGTGGATAATAAAGGAAAGCATGGGAATGAAAGCACAGTCAGTTATTCCGAGTGAAAACAAGCAATTCTACAATTTAATTCCTGGTAGCCAGAGTGAAGAAACAACTTCCAGAAATGAGAGTTTCACACCCACAAGTAGGTATTATTAGCTCAAACTTTAGAAAAAAGAGGAATCTGAATCTCCTCCTCTTTTTTTAATTTTTTTTTTTTAATTCTGTGTTTTTGAAAAAGACCAAACATACTCTCCCCACCTACAAAGCAACCAATGACTCCCCTGCCTTCCCAAATGTAATTATTTTCAATTCCAAATCCTGGGATGAGGAGGCAAAAAGACCAAGGGTTTATTGTTGCTTTAGGATTTGTTAGTCACTTTGAGAAACCACAGGGAAAAAAACCAATCTCCATTTTCTCACCACACAGTCAGCAGATCACTGAATTAAAAATTTAAAATTACAGGAGCACGGGAAAAATGGAAGAAATGGAAGCATAATGAAACTGTTACCAAATCAGTATCTCTTTCCCAGTAGTAAAATTAAGGGGGTGGTAATCCCATGTTCCACTCCCTCGCAGAGTTGTTCTGACGAGTTGCCAATTAGGAACTGTAAGACACTAAGATAAGTGTATTTTAAGATAATGTCGAAAATGGAATAATCTCATTTTTAACACAATAGAAACACTCCCTAAATAATGACACCTTATCTGAATTGTGTTTGAGATGGCACATGACGAGGTTAAATACATGGATTCAGAAGAATGAAAAGACTGTAACAACTGCATTCCTAGAATGACTTTACAGAGGAGACCCCATCACTGCAGTCCCTTTTATTACTTATTTTCAACTTTTTTATTCTTGTTTGCTGTAACGAATCACAGCATTGCACACCTGGCATCCACACACAACCACCTAGTCACTAAAATTCTGTGACTTTCCCAGATTATGTGCCAATGCAGACATGCAGAGAAAAAAAAAGAAAACCCAACCCAAGCAGCTGGGCAGACTGTGGAATGATGGGCTCACTTGGCTCTCATCTAAATGAGGCAGCAGTATAATAAGAAATACATCTTGTGACGTGAGGACATGTGCTGCTGTGCCTCCCTGGGCTAAAATAGCAACACACCAAAGCCATTTGATTCCATTCCCTGGAAAATCCAAGCTTGTAACTCTGAAGCAAAACAGCCACCATTCAAACTAAGCCTTGTGCTTTCTGCTTTTGTTGCTCATAGTCCTATTGCTAAGATAATGTTATTTGGGCCCTCATCACTCAATTTATCCAGTCTGCCAAAGGATCAGATTTCTGAGGTACCCAGTGACCTTTCCCTATCATGCCCAAATGCCAAAGCACAGTGTGTGCACAATTTAACAGATTAACAAAGTAAATAATACAGGCAAAGTGTTATAAAACCAACAACAACAAGAAAAGACTCTCTTACATGCAGAACTTTGAGCTGCATCCTGCAGAAATAAATGCATAACCAGGCTAAATTGAAATCAGGGGATTGCAGCAAGTCATTGAACTAATTTTTTATTGCAATGGTAAAATTTTTAGCATAGCAATTAGAAAACAAACAAACAAACAAAAAAAATAGAAACAAGAAGCATGCCTTATTCTTTCCAAACTACTGAATTTCTTTTTACCCATGCAGAATGACATAGCTGTTACACCTCACCTAAAGAAGTGCTACATTGGCTCATTATATACATTTTTACTAAAAACAGCTGAATTCCTTAAAGTTCCATTGTAAAAGCCCTCACTGGGATTCGTGAGTAGTAACTTTTACAGAGATAAGCAGTATTTTAATACCTTAAATTGTTAACTAAGAAAAGTACTGTGCAGGACTCAGCAACAACCAAGTACAGCCTAAGTGAGCTGAAAACACTTCAGTCTGTTCTTTCTCCTGCTCCTGTAGTGGTACATTAGCACTTGTCCAGCTCCTTCACTGAGCTATTGCAATAGCTCATACTCAAGAACAAATTAAAACACTCCCAGGCTTTTTTTTTTTTTTTTTTTGCTTAGAGCAACAAGCATTAATTAGAAATAAATTCCATTTTCCCTTATTCTCTCATGTATTTTTCAAGACTTATAATAATCCTTATAATAAATACATTCTTGCCTTCTCAAATCTGGGCACTCAACTCACCAATTTCTTTAAAAATTAATAATAAACCTGACATGGTTAGCACATTTAATTCATTGACATTCAAAAATCATCTAAAATGAAGCTTTCCTCTGACTCCAGGCACTTTAACATCATTAATAATATAACACAACCCTAGCAGCATTAGAGTAATTATTTCAACGGGAAAGCAGTCCTTCAGACCTCTACAGATACTCCTTTCCATC
Source organism: Daphoenositta chrysoptera (assembly GCA_013397915.1). Taxonomy (NCBI): domain Eukaryota; kingdom Metazoa; phylum Chordata; class Aves; order Passeriformes; genus Daphoenositta; species Daphoenositta chrysoptera. Next base: position 436,353 of record VZRO01007569.1, read on the forward strand.
CTTCCTCATGCTGGGAAATAATCTTAATTCTCTTGACTAAATGCTATCCTACATGTCATTGGCACAAAAAGATCACTGGATTCAAGCTACTTCTGGTGATGACAGAAAACAATCCCCCAATCCTGGAGAACGTCCTGACACCTGCTCCTTTGGTTTTATTAGGACAGAAAAACAACTGGCTTCTGCTGACTGGGATAAACTGGTCTGCAATTGTTAAAAGCTTCACAAGGCAGAACTGGTACGTTAAATATCAGTGCTCATCCAAGTGGATGCCAAGCAAGATGTTCTGCTTCAAAAAGGAGCTCCTGGTGCTGCTCCTATCACTGGGGCAGGGCTGTGACAGCAGCAGCTGTAAGTGTGATGTGTTCTGCACCTCATTTGCCATCGATTCCCACAGCTGTCTTGTCAAATCCTGCCAGCCTGGAGAACACGGCTGCGAGGGCACTGCTTTGCCAGGCATCCTTGGAAATGCATGTTACGGGTGTCAGCTCAGGCAGCCCTTGTGTGCTGAGCTGAAATATATCCAGAACAGCCCTGGGGCCATCTTCTGCAGACACCACAGAGAAACACAATCTCTGTCCAAGTTCAGTGCACCCCACACCCCTCTTGGAGTGCCCACTGCAATCGTTACCTGCCTTAAAATGCACAGAGGTAATTTAAAAGCTACCTCAGTATTAATGTCATGCCATTTTCACACTAACAGTTCAAAGTCAAATTAAACAAGTTTCAGCCACACATACTTTCTGCTTTTTTAAGTTACCAAGCACATACCATAAAGACAAGTCTTGCTTTGTAATCACCGATTTTTCCCCCCTGTACAGTTATTCAGATCTCATTCCAGAATTCGTCATCTGGTTAATTAACAGATTTCAGTTTGTTCTGTGTTTATGGGGAGATTGTTTGTGGCTTGACTCTGGGAAAATGCACAAATGAGGCAGCAGCTTGTTTTTCAGCTCCTGTCTTTGCATTTTCTGCCCAAGAGCCAGGGAAGCATGCAAATTAGGAAGCACATGCATCTTGCAGGATTAGCATTTCTCAGAAGACAGAGAAATGACAGCACACCTTCCAGTCTCAAGACAGAAAAATTGATCATGTACCATTTCGGGGGCGGATTTTTTTCATGTTTCTCTGCCAAGCTACTGATCTGAAATCTTATTTTTATTTCATTCATCCCTTTTCCAGTAACAGCAGCTCCTCTGTTGGTAATATAATTGTTTATATTATAATGCCTCAAGTGAGGTTAAGGCTGAACAATGAAAACATATGTCACATACAAGTATACATAATGTACAATATAGGAAATCTATCAGGATTCATTTGATGCAGTTACCTGAGCACTCTGCATAATTATCCCACCAGAAATATTTCACAACATGAACATCAAATATGTAAAGTTGCCTCAAGGCCAACAGAACCAGAATGCACCAAATGAATTTTCTTATAAGGATCTACTCCTTCAGAGATTTAAATGAAAATGCAAAGAAATTTTCCCAAGTAATCCCAGGAGTGTAAATTTAGAAAGGAAAAGGCCAAAACCTTTAGATATTTTCTTAGTAAATATATTCTGCAGCCAAAACCTTAATTCAGATCAGCTTTTTTATGGTGCATAGGTATTTCAAGGCAAAAAATAATTGATTCTAATGCTCACGGTAATAAATGAAATGTCTGTTTCTGGCACTCAGAATTTGAAACACAATGGTCCCAGCAGATCAACTTGATGCGGTTCTTACCATGGACCATCAGATTTCAACCTGCATTCATCTGATAAAATAAAACATAACTTCTGCTCAGCTGAAAAATAATTTTCAGAAATACATCTAATCTTCAACAGAAGACATGAAATGATGGCGAATCCTCAGCTTCTCTTGGGAATGTGTTCTGGTGGTTAACCATGGAGAAATGTGTGTCTTTTTTCCTATTTGAATTTGTCTGGCTTTTGCCTCTGGCCATTACTTCTTATTATGCCTTTCTTCAATAGATTAAAGAACCCTTTAATATCCTGTATTTCCCCTCAGGAATGTTCCTATACACTACAATCAAGTCACCTCCCAGTTCTCTTCCAGATAACTTTAACAGCCTGAGCTCTTAAAACATCACAGCGTAAGGCATTTTCTCCAACCACCAGAACATTTTGCTTCATTCTTTTGCTCTCTCTTATTTTCCAAAGTGCTTCTTAAAATCTGAAAACCAGCACTGTATGCACTACCCTGTGATGATATTATTGAGGTCAAACATGAGAGGTAAAATAAACATTTTTTAATTCCTTTGTTTATACATGGATTAATCATTTTCTGCCATAGCAGCATACAAGAGAGCCCTTATCTGATTGCTTACTTATCTGACCCTTAAATCCTTCTCAAAGTCATTACCTTCAGAATCTTCTATTTTCCAGTTATGCTCTCCACACTTGGGTCATAAGAAAGACAGCGATTTGGTTTGATGAATTAAAATTCCCTAGGTTTGAACAAGCTGCCTGTACGAACATGTATTGTAGCTGCTTGTATTGCCCCATATAGTGCCCCATCCTCATCATTATTACAATTCCATTAATCCTGGAGCTGAATTTTTGCAGCAGCAGGTTTGGATCTGCTTCCAGATCATTGCTAAAAATGTAGCAGGACATGGAACCTGCTACTGGGACCTTTTTAGACACTATCTCTTTCAGCTAAGCTGTCATACAGATTTCTTCTTGAGATATGGCAGCAAATTCCATTTGTATGGTTTGTTGGCACTGCATAATGAGAATATCATGCAGCACTAAGTCAAGCACCTTCTCAAAACAGTATTGATAGCTATTTTAACTAAAACACTGTAGATCTGCATCATACTCCTTAGTTTCAAGTTTTTATTATTTGAATTCCACATCAGATTTTCTATTTTGGTTAGGATAACTATTAAGCTAACCAGTTGCTTGGTTCATATTGCTCACCCTTTTTAAAAAGGCACAAAGTAACACTTTATCACTTGGTTAACCTCCTAATTTTAAGGCAAGATACAAATAGACAGTAGCAGCATCTGTAGTACAGGCAGAAGCATCAGAGAGCAGAGGCGACCAGAGACAGCATTTCTCACGGCTTTTCCAGGATGCAAACCCCAGCAACTGTGGACTTGCAAAGCACCTGTTCACAAATGTCCTGGTCCTGCTGAACTCCCAGCCCTGCACACACACGCCCAGGAGGAGGTGTGGAATCTGCTCCTGACTATGGAGACGGGGTAAAGCACGACTCCTTGCCCCAGGCACTGCAGAACCTCCCGGGCGGCTCCGCAGCCCTGTGGTCCCTGACTGCCCCCATCGCTGAACCGGCCTGACCGCCGGGGCCGTGACCACTGACTGCCTCAGCTTTCCCTCTCATGTTTACACCCCCAGACTGAGGCTCCGAGAAACCTTAAGCAGCGCCACGGGAGGTTTAGGTTGGACATTAGGAAGAATTCCTTCACGGAAAGGGGGATTAGCCATTGGAATGGGCTACCCAGGGAGCTGGTGGAGTCACCGTCCCTGGAGGTGTTTAAGGAAAGACTGGATGGGGCAATCAGTGCCATGGTCTGGTGGACAAGGCGGTGATCGGTCATAGGCTGGACTCAATGATCTCAGAGGTCTCTTCCACCCCACCTGATTCTGTGACTCCATAACGAAGGAGAAGAAGGAGAAGGAGGCGCCGAGGG
>VZRO01007569.1:440328-464246 GCA_013397915.1 Daphoenositta chrysoptera
TCCAGCGGCTCTGCGGGGTGGAGGGGCCCTCGGGCTGGGCCGGCGCGGAGCAGCGGGGGCCGGTGGCGAACGGCGGTCCCGCGGGCGGGCAGGCGCATCCCGCGGGGAACGGGGCCGCGTCCGGCGCGGCGGGAACCCCGCGGCGCTGGAGAAGGAGGCCGCGCCGAAACTCGCTGACGGAGGAGGAGGACGGCAGCCAGGAGTTCGCCACTCGCAGCCGCTTCCTGTACTATCTGTTCAGCCTGGGCACGGAGCTGGGCAACGAGCTCTTCTACATCCTCTTTTTCCCTTTCTGCATCTGGAATGTGGACGCCTGGCTGGGCCGGAGGCTCATCATCATCTGGGTGTGGGTGATGTACCTGGGGCAGTGCACCAAGGATGTGATCCGCTGGCCGCGTCCTGCCTCGCCGCCCGTGGTGAAGCTGGAGGTCTTCTACAACTCCGAGTACAGCATGCCCTCCACCCACGCCATGTCGGGCACCGCCATCCCCCTGGCGCTGCTGCTGCTCAGCTACGGCCGCTGGCAGGTAATGCTCACACCTCCTGTCCTTATCCGTGCGCTTTCCAGCCCCGGCGTCTAAGGATGTGGCAGACCTGATTTCTGTTCAGGAGGGGAGGTGGATGAGTTTGCTTGGGAAGATGTGAGATTCGTACCTTTTTTCTTGCCTCGCCCTTTATTTATTGTTTTTTGCTGTGATTTAAGCGAGTGCTCAGATAACGAGAAGTGTTCTAGTAATTCTGTCTTGTGAATGGAAGTTGTGCTGGCTTTGGGGATTAGCTCAGTACGCATGAAAAGTTCGCGGTAACAATCTGCGTTCTGTTCCTGTGAGGTTTTTTTTTCAACTTGTCCCTTTGCGCAAAGTTTGGATAAGCATCCAATGTTTTTACAGGCATTTGGTTTTACAGAGTGAGAATTTGGTGGAGAGCCAGTAACTAAAGGGCTTCTTGTTGATCCTTCTTTGCTTCGAGTCACTTTGTAGCGTCAGCGAATTTTAGCTTTAGCCTTTTCTTTAACGATTTTATTTTCATTAACCACAAGCTGGAAATGATTTTTTCTGGTATTTGTACTTTCGGGAGGTTTACAACCTATCAATGTGTTTATAATTAGCGGGAACTGATAATCTGTGATATTTTCAGCACCTTCATTCAGCAGAATCGCTAAAATCTGGCTCTTGCACTTAGGGTCAATAGGTAAGTTAAAATAACACTGTTGATCATCTGGTTTACGCAAGCAGTGGCATGTGCTTTGGCGCTGGCTGCTGGAAGTATGGCAACAGCAGCAGCTCCAGAGAAGGCACATCAGCTCTCTAAATCACTGCACCAGTTTCAGCAGGAACGGAGGGAGAAGGCTTTCCCACATAAATGTCCAGTGTAGCGTTTTGCTGTGCAATGTTTAAGAAGTTAGGCAGTAATTCGACTCTTAAGTTGTTAATGTTTACTAATCCTTACTGTAATACCTGCCTGGTTTAAGTTGGATATAAGTCATGTCGGTAGAGAGAACCAACTCTGATTCTGAGCTTTCTGCAGGGGCTTAACTCTTGTCTTTCCAGTTACTGGTAACAATCACCAGTTGTCTGCTGGCGCTGCCTGACCCTTTGTGGCTCAATCTCAGCATCTAGAACGGGTGACTGAGAGGAATGAGATGGTTAAGGGTTAGAGATTGTATTTGGCCTCTCTAACCAAAGATTATGTATCTGTTTCTGCAAGGTGATAGCATGTGCCCAAAAAGAAGCTATTAGGGATTCATATTTGCTAGGAAAAGGTGAAGTATTACTCTGTTGCAGTTATGCAGGCATAATAGTTATATATGTGTGTGTGTATGTATATAATATATATAAATGTAATAATAATGTCACATTTTGTGGGTGTTTGAAATAAATATTTGAAGTTCTGTCACAGAGATGCTTAATCTCAAAGTTGCTTTTATTAATGACCAAAAACTATGTATTTGATTATTGCTTGATAGATGTGTCGGGCTGATGTCAGTTGGAAGAACAAACTGGATTTGTACTTCTTTGCATGTGGGAAAGCTCATTTAGCAGTGCCAGTCGATCAGCTTTGCACAGACTGATGTCATGTGTGCAGAGGAGAGCCTGTCTCGATTGCTTTTATAGAACCAGCAAACAGTGTGTGAAATGGTGTTTTTGCCAATGAACCAAGTTCGATCTGTGGTTTGCCAACCCTGCCACTGCAGTCTGTGAAACACTCTGCTAATTGGCTAAACATTTTATCATGGATGCATGGTAAGAAATCATAAACATTCAGCCTTGTTATTCCTGTAGAACTGTGCTTAAAAAATGAAGAGGCAAAGTGTTTGAGTCTTGATTTTAATTCGTTTTTCTTGGAAAACGAGTATGAATAAAAGACCTCTCTGAAACCAACTTCTATCATTTCAATACTCATGTAAAAAAAAATCTTCTGATTCTTAAATTATTTCCAAAAATTAATCAATAACTAACCAATGGCATGTCAAGAGTCTTTTGATTCACCTCTAGAGTTAACCTTTCATCTGACACTTCTTCTGTTCCCCATGTTTTACTTCTGTTGAAAGAGAGTAGAATCTACGTGATACCATTTTGTCATGGAAAATGGTGTTTTTCTGGAAATGGTGTTAAAAAAGACTCACCTCAGAACTTCTTGGAAAGCTATTAATTATAAAGGAGTTTTTAATATGATTTTTATTAAATTCTACAAATTTACCAGTAGATGCAGATGGCTAGATTTAAATTTGTAGGCAAATGTTTGGGTACAGTCTTTCTGTATATATTTAGTATTGAAGAAGCCTTACACAGAGCCTGATCGTGATGAGTCCACATCTTGGGACTGTTGGTTCGGCAAATCATAGTGGAACGAAGCTGAGGATGAATTTAGGCAGATACAGTGTAACTCTGCTGGGACTTTTACTCTGGAATACAGGCAGCTTCGAGTTTGTCACTTTGAAGTTTATACTAAACCAAAGAAAGCTGTTCTTGCTCTAAAGATGTTACACCAGTGAGGAGGGAAGCTCTTGTGTGGCTTATTTGCAGTTTGCTTTCAGTGATCTATGACTTCCTACTATTGTGTGATAGTTCTTTTCTATCAAAGACAATCTATTCGAATCTTTTCGTTGAGGAACATAGAGAACAGAGAAAATTTGCTCCTATTTTTCTAGGTGTGGCCCAGATTGTCCATTTAAAAACATGTTTTGATTGCAGTAAGGTTTTTTCTAAACGTGTTTAGTTTGTGCTTTTCAATTTTTCAATGCCTTTAAGCAATCCTGTGACAATTATTTTCTTTTCGCATATTATTTGAATGGATTTTTGACTATGAAACTAAAATACTTTATATAAATGCAATTATTCAAGTAAAATATTTTCAGAGATAATGTATTTTAAAAAGATGGTTTTGGCAAATTATCACAATTAGAGACTTTGGGCATAGGGAATATTCAATGAAACTGTCTTTCAGACAGAATCAAGTTACATATTGAGATACCTTTCATAATTGGTAACTGTTCTGTCCATTGTATCCAAATGTTTTGGTTTCTTCTTGTTTTATGAGAGCTTGCCTGAAACTTTTGATTCTACTTGCACAATCCATATGTATTTATTTATTTAATGTGTTACATTTCTGCAGGAAGAACCCTTTATTTCAAAGACACTTGAGTAACCTTGAAATATAAAGGTTATGTCAAAGATTCATGAGAATTTGGGAATGTTATAAATGTTGATTTTTTTTTTTTTCCCCATCTTTGAAGTGCTGATACCCTGAAAGAGGAGGGCAGACACTTAAAAGACAGTGAGGTTATAGATCTTGATACAAGGTAGGGAAAAGTAACCTTTATCAAACTGGGGAAAACTTGCTTTCTTTGAAATAGTGACAGTTTGAGCCAGGCTGGTTTATATCATGTCCCAAATTGGGGGAGGAAGAGATAGTGTGAACTGCTAATTATCCACAAAATCTCCAAAGGCTCGGGCTAAGACTACTGGAAAAAGCACTTTTTTATATTTTGTTTGATTATGTTGAACTGCTGATTTCAAATAGATATCAAGACATATTTTATTAGAAATGGCACTTGAGTTGGGATGGTACCTGAATGTGTCATAACTCTGCTGGCTTATTTTGAGGAGAAACAAAAAATATTAGCCAGGAATACAGAAAATCTGCTTCTGTCCTAGAGTTCCTCCGGGACAGCCTGGCTCTAGCAGTAGCTGTCTGCATTAGGAAATGGTGGGTTTGCACTCCTTCCTGAGCTCTGCAGTAATGAGCTCAGTGAGGAACTGCTGACTCTCACTGTGCCACTGAGCAAACTTTGGTTGATATTCAGCAGGAGCCCAGAGCCTGGGCTGGTGAGTAGAGGCCTTTAACTGTATTAGCCAATTCTGATTTACCTTCTGAAGCAGCTCGTGGTGCTAAATGTGACAGCATTGTCCTCCCTGGGTCCGTGTCTGCAGTGTTTGATATGCAAAGCCCGTCATCAGTGACTGCCTTTCCACCCCGCTGATGCTGATGGTGACCTGGATAAACACCACTGCTAAACCCACAGTAGATGCATCTATTCTCCAGTGGCCTCTCTGATGTATTTTTCATTTACAGTTTTCATTTACTCAGTGCTCTTTTGACTCTCAGTGGTACCAGTTGTGTAAGACTCTTATGTGGTACCATGTGAAACTCCCTTCCAGAAATCTTTCCATCTGCACTATGACTTTTATCAACCAAGGCTGGTGAATCTAATTAAATGAGATGGGTTTGACAGCATCTGTATTGGGATTTCAGGGAGATGTGCATCACTCTGTGATTCTGATTGACCACTACTGAATATTACTGCTAGAATTGTCTGCCTGCTCTTTCATTTCAAAAGACTAAAACTCTCTGATCCCCACTGGAAATAGGGAATAATTGGTTATGAGTAGATAGCCTAATCACAACAGTGCTGGTAGTGAGAATTTCGCTGAAGGGGGCAAATCCTAGTTTTAAATGTCTGTCCTTGTTGAAAGGCTTGCATTATCAGTAAGACTGATGAAGTGATAAACTGAAAGCTACACATAGAAAACCATCTCTTACATACAAAATCTGTATGGAGGAGAAAGTGCAGTCTCCTTTCAGAAAGAGACACATCCCCTCTCAGGGAAGCCCAAATGGACCTTTGGCTAAAATACTAAAATGTTTAGAGGAAAAGCTGGCAAAGAGATGCATGCATGCTTGTCTAACTGGTGTTCTTGTACATGTTTCTTAGACAGTCAAACAAAAACTCTTCTGACATGGGAAGCACAGCTGAAGGGATGATCTGAAAACACAGAATTACCCATGCAATGGCAAACATTTGAGAGAGGGAGGGATGGGAATTTGGAGGGTCAGCACTGGCCTTGTCTTGTGTCTTTGAGATGTAAGATCTCCTTCTGTGGGCCATATTAATGCCTGTAGTTTTTTTATAAAGTAAGCTGAAAAAAGTTGTGTGGCCTGTTTGATGCAGGTGTTCTTAAAAGTTTGAAAAGAGCACAGCCAGTTCTGACAATGTCACTAGGGAATCTCTGCCAGAGGAATATAACAGCCTGTCTTATTAAACTGTGTTGATTGCCACTAAATATATTTTTCAATTTTGCCTAAGCAAATCTTTAATTAATGTAAAGGGTCTTGGGGGGAAACAGGTAAAAACAAGTGCTGTAAGGTTGGATACAGAGTTTTTGATGAAAAGGTATTCAAAGGAAATAGTTCTCAAGCAGTTTCTTTTTTCTTGGTGCATTGTACATGTGTAAAGCACTCCTTGTTCTTTCAAATAAGGGTGCGTTGATTGAGCTGAGAAAATATTATTTTGCAGAAAAAATGTAGTTTTAGGTGTTGGGGCATAAACAGAGGAAGCCTTAAGTAAGTGATTCTTGCTAGCTGTGTTCAGAGAGGGATTATTATGTCAATGACTGTAATGAAAAGAAGTAACAAGCTAATTCCTATTGTTACTCCTTAATTTCTTTTCAGATTAGGTGTAGCAGAAAATTAAATATTTTAACTTCTTGCAGGACTGGCATTGAAAACTTTATCTTGGAATTTTAAAAAGAGGTTCTTGTAGTGACATGTAACACTGAGGTCTTTATGCCTCTTGATATTAGTGTTGGTCAGTGCAAGAAAGGAGAAAATAATTGATAAATGTAGCTTAACCAGTGATGTTTACCACCTGGCCCATTTTGAAAGAAAAAGTTTGTTTATTTTGCCTAAAATGATTGATGTTGGTCTCTCTTTTCTAACAATCCTCTTCTCCCTTTCCTTCTATTCCTTTCACAAAATCATTTTTATGCTGTGCTTTTTGGACTCATCTGTCCAAGCAAGGTCCTGGAGTCATTCCCATAAACATTGATTATAGCTTTTCATATGACTCTTGCCAATGCATGGCCCAAATACCTTATTAAAAGCCTGGTGCTGCAAGCACTGCTTGTATTCTTTCAGTGAACTTTAGCCGAAAATAATTGTCTCAAACACAAGTTGAACTTCTGAGTTATGATATACTTTTAAAAAGAGCATTGAATACTGTAGAACACTGAAAATATTAGTTACTTTGGAACGCCTTGTGGGTGCTGGAGACTTCTCTGGTGTAGAATGTGCTTTAAAAAAGTAAAGAAATGAGCATTTAGAGTGTCTTTTAATAATGTTCCCTTATAAAAGAAGGAATTTTCTGACCTAGGTCAAAGCTTTTAGGACAGATTGTTTCCTTATGAGCATTTTTAAACAATGGTTATGTTATTAAGACTCTTGGCAAAAAGATCAAGGAGAGGGAGGAGGATAGGGAAGGGTTTTGTGTGTAATCCAGTCAGAAGTTTGCAAGCCTGTTTTGGAGGATGTAGTGGAATTTGTTATTGTATGGGAGTTTTCTTTTGGAAACATAGGACATAAAGTTCTCAAAGACTTAATGAGAGTAGTTTCACTGCTATTTTCCAAATATGTATTTAATTCAATTTCTTCTATTAAAACAAGATTCTGGATATGGGAACAAAATTGAGGTCTGAGACATGATGAGTAGTTTATTCAATCAGCTTTATACCTAGCTTTACCTTAATATGTGAAGTTAAGAAATCAATTAACTTTTTTTATTGTTTTTTTTAAATAACATGCTTATAGGTTTGGGGTTTTTTAATTTATAAAAAAGGAAGCAGTATGCAGTTCAAAAAATACCTCCACACTCAGAATTGTTGAGGTGGCATGTTGTCTATGGAGGCATAATGAGTTTTTGAGGACATACATAAGATGGTCTTTATTGAGGACATGGAGACAGGATTTGAGATGTTTGTGTTCAAAATGGGCTGCTCCTGAATATGTGACTGAAAGTGACATCAAGTGTGGTCAAGAATGATGATACATCAATTCTTTTATCAAAAAGAAGAAGCTGAGAGAATGAAACCTGGGTTTTCTGTCTACCTCTCCCAGCTGTGATCTCTGACAACCTTCCACACCCTCATTTGAAAGGACATGTGATGCCAGTCTGCCTTCTGATGCCTAAATGAATAAAACCGACAGTGAATTGGGGAAGACGGTAGAAGTAAAACTTGTGATCTTTTGTCCTTTGTGCCTCTCTAGGTCTGATTTGGCATGCCAGGAGCCATGGGACTAAAACTGCTGGAATTCAGCTGTCTTGCTTTAATATCTCTTATTTGAGACCCAAGTCAACGTAATTAAAAAAAAAAAAAAGCCCTTATGACTTTCTTCCCCGAACACTTGATATAAATTTATATTAAAATTTTCACACTACTCTTTCATAAAATGTGCTTGTTTTAAGTAGAAAACCTAGTAGCAAAAGCTGTTCTTTTTTTCTTTCTTTGAATATTCATTTATGATTGGGAGAGGAGATTTTTGATATCCATTATTATAAACTATTATTATTATAAGGCTTGCTGGTATCTCAGCATTGCAGGCAAAACAATTTGGAAGTAAGTTTATGGCATCAGCTTTTTTTACAAAGATCCAGGTGATGTCCCCTGTTGGTGGTATGACTCGGCAGGCTGCTGAGCTCAAAGGCGTGTGGGAGTGCTAATATTCTCCTTTAGTCACCTTGTGCACTTATCCCGGCGTGTGAGGACCAAATACATGCTTGTCTTACCACCTCAGGGCAGATTTTAAGCAGGTGCTACCAGTTCGGTGTTCTGGGAATTCATGAACCCAATGGCTCCTTTTAAAAGGTGGAAGTGAAAACAGGCAGAGGAGGAGGCAGGGTGTTGTACTTAATTTGTGATTAGTACTTAAAGGGTGTCTGTAAGAAAGATGGGAGCCAACTTCTTTGGGCCTTTTGTGCTGAGAGAAGGGGTGATGGTTCTAAACTGAAGGAGGGTTAATTTAGATTAGATGCAGGGAAGAAGTGTTTAACTTCTGGTGGTGAAACTGGCACAGGTTGCCCAGAGAGGAGGTGGATGCCCCATCTCTGGAAATACTCAAGGCCTGAGCAACCTGTTCTAGTTGAAGATGTCCCTGCTCCTGGCAGGGGACTTGGACTAGATGGCCTTGAAATATCTCTTTCACCCCAAACTATTCTACTATGTTTTGTTACAAAGAAACTAAACTAGCCCATGTTCTTAGATGATTTAAGGGGTATTTATTCAGAATTAGAGTGAGACAGGATGGACCCAAATAATCTTTCCAAAACATTCTTCAGAGCTGGAGTTTCTGTTTCTTTCTTCCTCAGACACCCCTCCCCTGAGAGTTCCGTGGCAGCAAGCATTTCTTTCATTTTCAGAATTTATTCTCTCCCTGCTGTTTACAATCACGTGCTCAGGACTTCTAAAACAAGACTGCTCACCTCATTATTTCCTTCATACTCCTTGTTCTCAGGATTTTGCTGTTTAGCTGCTCTAACCTCTTCCCTCCCCCAATCCCAACCTCTTACCCACAGTATCATGGACTGCTGCTGAGCCCTGCTGAGCCTGGCACTTCATTGGTCTTCCTGCTAAAGCTCCAGCCTCTGTTTCTGTCAGGTATTAGAGAAACAGGACAAGTCTTTATTTATTAAAGAAAAGCCTTACCCCTAATTGGGCCCTGAAAGCACAAAAGATGTGTGTCAGGAGACAAGGATGGACATACGGTATCAAGTGATGGCCGAACAGTTTGAAACTTGAAGCTGCTCTTTACTTCAGAGGCCACAGGGTAAAGCTGTCCCTGTACAACAGCACTGCTCTTGGGGAGCCCTCGGGGAGGGAGAGGGGAGCAGCAGTGTGCTGGAGGTTGTGGGGCTGGTGCAGGCAGCATTCCTTCTGCCCTGGGATCCGTGGCAAAGGGAGAAGCACAGCGGGGCACAGGGATGCGGCTGCACTTGCAAGGTACCGGAGCTGCTTTTGTGGCTGCTGTAGCAATGTTGGTGTCTGGTAACTCTGCGATCATGTCCCGGGTGTGACAGAGTCACTGGTGTATTGCCCGGGATTAGCAGAGTTCTGAAAGGCAGGAAACTGAGTTTTTTCCTTCATCGTTACAGTCAGAAATGAGTCACAAGTGCTTAGTTTTGTTTAGATACAGTTTGTAGATGAATGAGATAGAAGCAAAGACAAATGTTGCTACAGGAATTGGAGTTCAGTCTTGATGGAACACAATAATAATGAGCTGGGCATTTAGAATTTACTTTAATGTGAAATCTGCTTCTTATGTGAAATACAAGCTTCTAATTTTCTCTTAGTTTGAGAACATTATTTTAGGTTTGTCATACAAACATGGTCCTGGAGTTGAGAATTCAGGGAAGGTTGGAAAAGTGCAGAAGAATGATGATAATCCTACCTCAAACCTTTTACTGAAAGCCTGATTTTGGAACTTTACACTCTGTTAAGTGGCCTGCACAGAGGACACAGAACTTCCTCTAGTAATTTTAAAGATATTTTCTCTAATTTGTTGGATATTCTATCCTTCAGGTTACCCATAAAAGGAACAAGGGAAAGGGCAAGAAAACTACCTGTAATTCTTAGATTTTATTCCTAGGTTTGAGTACACTGAGACTGCCTGTTTGTATTGAAAATGTTTATCATAGGAAGCAAAGCAGGTTTGGAGACTTGCCATTTTATCTTGTGACTGCGTCTTTTATAGAATAGTGGCAATAAAGGAAGCTGTATCCTGTCTTGTACAACATTTTGCAATAGTGGAGAAAGTACTTCTTGCTGTGCTGTAATATGTAAATTAGCAGAGTTTTGTCCAAAACCAGAGAAAGTTAAAAACTTTCTCTATGTTTCTCTACATGATATCTGCTTATTAAAGCAAAGTATTTTATTTCTTCCTGGTAAACAGTCTTTATTAATAAAAAAAATGTGATAAGACGAAAATAATTGGAAGTAATTATTTGATGATTTTTTGTTTTAACAAATGTGGCCTGTAGGAGGAAATTTATGTGGGTTTGGAAAGAACAAAAAGATTACTGTTTTAGGAGTTTCATGTTGATGCCCAGAGATTGAGTGAAGGATTGCAGAAGCTCTAAAACAATGAATTGAGGAAGGAATTAAATTTCTTTGTAATTTTGTTATGAGTTCCTCCTTCTGAGGAAAAAAAGTGAAGCCACTGTTTTCTGCTTGGGCAATTGCTACCAGTACAAGTATGTGCTGTAGCTGCTTCACCCAGTGTAATGCTGTTCCACAGTTTAACACACTTGTCTCTGCCCATGTGGTCAGTTTGGGATATCAGAGCATGGCAAGACAGCTGCTACAGAGATTGATACCTTTCTTACTGCTTTGAAAAGGTGGGACCAAAGCACTGAAATTCATATATCCTGAATGCAGAGAAGACAGGGGAAGGTTAAAAACTTGACTTAAAATGACTTCATGATACTGTGCTCTGGTAGGCCTGTGGAGGCTAGGGCAAGGAAAACAGTAAGCATCAGTGGCATTAATTGGAATTAATTATAGAATGCTCATACAGTGATTTTGTTTTTTTCATTTATTTTTTCCAAATTCTAATACAGTTTGTGTTTTTCTTCCCTACCAGTATCCCCTTATGTTTGGACTGATCCTGGCGTTCTGCTGGTGTTCTTTGGTTTGCTGTAGTCGAATTTATATGGGAATGCATTCAATTTTGGTAAGAAAATAATCTAATCTACTACTAAACGTCTATTTTAATCCTGTTCTGATTTTCTAAACTTCCATCACATTGGAGGTTTTACTGTGCAATAATTGTATACAGATCTATTTTTGGAATCTCCTACCATATAGAAACAGAAGACTTAGATTTCTTCAGCAAAGAAGTTGATAAAATAACTATAAGTGGCTCTCATGCCTAACTTGTACTTGTCTTTTAAAAACTCAGTCCACGGTGGAAACTTAACAGGTGTTTAATGTCATTTTTTAGAGCAGAAATTGATGACTGCTCTGAAGTGTAGACTAAATTTTCCTTTACAGAGCAGAAATCATTTTGCAGAATGAGAAAGTGGCTGTTAAAGTTCATTCCACATCAGCTGCTCAAAGCCGTGTGCATTTCAGTGTGTCACACTACATGCTGGGGTTTCATTTACCAGAGTTTCCAAAATGAGGTAACGAAGTTGTCGTCTTTGAAAAACAAGCTAATTTATTACACAGGTTTAAAAACATCCAAACTGAAACACAAGTGTATGCAATGTAAAAATGAGAAAACAAGAATACTACTAAGTGGTAATTGCAGTGCAAGGCCACTAATGAGGGTGGCTGAAGATATTTTTGAGGATCATGTGCTAGAAGAAAAGCTAACAGACAGAAAAGAGTAAGCCTGGTAGGAAGTAGAAAAGCTGGTAGATGAACACAGTGTAAAAGGAGCATAGGAAAATAAGGCAGCTCAGAAAAACTAAATGACGTTTTTGCATTAGTAGTTAGGAGGCTTCCCAATCTAAAACCACTTATGTCAAGGATGATGTGATGGACTGATAGTTCAGCTGACACAAATTGTCATAGAAAAAAGTCGTGCAACAAATAGTGAGCAGACAGGGCTATTTAGCAGTTTCACATCTGAATCCTCTGCAGAGTTTGAGGGAATACAGTTCACCATGTGTTGCCTGCAATATACATCAACCATGGTGCCTAAGTTTGGGGGCAAATAGGTGGCAAAGAGAGCAGAAAGTTCTTGTTGCTGCTGAAATGAGCAAGTCTGATGTTTATATCAGTCAATTTTATTAGAGCTTTTATCAGGCTTTCAATTAGTGGAAGCAAATAGAAATGATTCATTGAAGCTGGAGCAATACAAACTCTGCTGATTGAAGTCCCACCTCCTGGCTCATGTGGAAGAGTTGATAAGCATGAAATTGAAGGCGGGTCACTTTGTAGTGCTTGGATTGCACAAATTCTTCCTTTACAATTAAAGGTGATAAAAGTTGCAGAGAATTCCTTGCAACTGAGTGATTAGTCAAGAGTAACTGAAATTTAATGCTGAAGTAAAAAAGAGTAACTTTTTCATTAGGAAAAAACAATACTAAAACTGAAAATCTGTTATGAAGCCTTCTCTTCCTCTCTTTTAATATTTGGAAGCAGTTCTCATTCTTCCAGCATTGTTAATTCTGAAGCTGGAGTGGAAAGTTGAAGCTGCTCTAGTGCCTGGCTGCAGCAGTTCTCGACTGCTGTACCAGCTGCTGCTGCCAGCGAGCCCCTGTGTTGGCACCCAGGCCCCTCAGAGCCACTGCTGAGCTGTTTCAGCAAACTTGAGTGGGCAGAACATGTTTAGCTGGGCTGGATTTGTGCTGAGTGTAGGTTGGAATGCCCTGGCCCTGGACAGGGATCAATGTTGCCTGCAGATAAAATCTTTGAAGTATCACAGAATGGTTTTGGGTTGGAAGAGACCTTTAGAGATCATCTAGTCCAAGCCCCCTGCAATAAGCAGGGACATCTTCAACTGGAACAGGTTGCTCAGAGCCTCATCCAGTCTGGCATTGAATGTTTCCAGAGACAGGTCATCCACCACCTCTCTGGACAACCTGTACCAGTGCCTCATCATGCTCATTAAAAAAAAAAATCTTCTTTATATCCAGTCTCAATCTCTCCCTTTTTAGTTTCAAACCATCATCCCTTGCCCTGTTGCAACAGGCCTTACTAAAAAGTCTGGACCTGTAACTTTGATGAAAGATCCTTTGATCATAATTTCATTCATGATCTGGTCAGGATGCAGGTGATTTGTTAACAGGTGATCAAATGCAATTCCTTACCCTATGTTTAATATAAGAAAGATTTCATCTTGTAAAAGGGATAGGATGGAAATCCACAAGCTGTTTTTAACAATACAGCAGCTAGGCTTGTATTCTTGCTAATGTAAGTTGAGTTTTTTTTTTTTTAAATAGTTATTACACCAAAACCATATCTTTCTCTTCAACAGGATGTTATTGCTGGCTTTCTGTATGCTATTCTTATCCTGATTGTCTTCCATCCGGTTGTGGACCTGATTGATAACTTCAACTTAACTTACAAATATGCACCCTTAATTATCATCAGTCTCCACTTGGCCCTGGGCATCTTCTCTTTCACCCTGGACACGTGGAGCACGTCGCGAGGAGACACAGCTCAGATCCTGGGCTGTGGTGCCGGCGTGGCCTGTGGCTCTCACGTCAACTACATCCTGGGTCTGCAGCTGGACCCTCCTCCCCACACCTTGCCTTTGTCTCTGTCCTCCCTCACCGTGACTGTGTTTGGAAAAGCCATATTGCGGTTGTTGGTTGGAGTCATCGTTCTGTTGTTGACAAAAGTCGCCATGAAAAAGGCCACGATTCCGCTGGCCTGTAAAATATTCCGCATCCCGCACGCCGACGTTCGGAAAGCCAGGCAGCGCATGGAGGTGGAGCTTCCCTACCGCTACATTACCTATGGCATGGTTGGGTTCTCCCTCATGTTCATTGTTCCTTGCCTCTTCCACTTCATTGGTCTTTCCTGATGCAGTTTGATCACTTTGAGTAGGGAGGACTGAGCTAGTTGCTTTTTGAAGAGGTGCACTAGTTTGCTAAGGGAAGGCCGGCCAGCTTGGCTTTAGCAGGGTCTTCACATTAACAGCAATACAAAGCAGGCAAAGCATTTAAAGGGCTTTGCACATCTCTGGGGATGGTTCAGGGCCAGGAGTCAAGCATCAGTCCAGGAGAAGTGCTGACCCCTGTAAATGCTGTGTCTGGACTTACAGCTGTAACCAAGTCTGTGTGTGTGTGTTGCAGTGAATGTATCTGGGATGTCTGCCAGTCTGTACCTGTGTACGCTGACACTTTAACAGGTATGTCTGACAGCTAATCAGAAGGCTCCATTCATGATCTGTTTGCCATTTCACGGTAATTTATTCAAGTTGTTGGACCATAGACTGTTAAATCTGCTTTCTTCTGTTTTTTCCTGAAGTCCTGCTTCAAGTTATTTCAGCTAATAGGTATTTCTAACGGACCAAACTTGTAATGAGGTTGAGCTTTTCTAAATAAACAAGCAGAAGCCTTTTTCTTTAGCCCCCTTTGCAGAGAAAAATATCTGGATTAGCATTGGTAGATACCACTAGAGTGTATATATAATTCAGGTACTGTATTTTATGGTTTAATAACTGTGCCTTTCTGTTGCTAAATTAAGAAATGCCATATATACTGTGATGTAAAAATGCCTAATTTTATTGAAAATCCTACATAATTAGGCAGATATTAAAAATGTTAGATTTCCATGTTGCTGACATGGTTCAAGTTAACCAGAATGTTCAGTTTTTACTGATCAAAGTTGCATAAATGAAATGACCCAGGAATTGTGTCCTAGAGCTCAAGATATTGTAAATGAACAACAGTCCCTTTTGTAAGTATTTTTAATGTGTACTGTAAGTTACTGCAAGAGGATATATTTTTCTGGAGATTGTTTATACAGTGGATGGATATTCAAAATTAATTATTTAAACATATAAACAATAAAATCACCCCATTCTGCAAAGAAATGGGCTTCACTTATTATTCCAAACTAATCTAGAAGGACCACTGCTTTTAGGTATTTGGTTAGAAAATATAATACTTATTCTAGAAAAATATGTATTTTTATGCATTAACATACTATATTTAAAGGTGAAAATCACTTTTACCCAATTTAGATAGTTATAAGAGAATGTAACAATTAAATTAAACTTACAATCATTCTGATTGACAGATTGTGAGCAGTCAAGACAGTATGGTCAATGCATGAACAGTTTGTGATGTCTAAATTTGGCAGGATATTATTATGTGCTTTTGAGCTTTTCATGATCCTTTTTCCTTCAAGGGTAATTTTATGTGCCTTTTTTCTGTTTCATTTTGTCTTATTCATGTGTTGCCTGATCTGTTCTTTCCATGTCAGGAACAGTTATTGCAGGAAGCGCTGTCTTAGTGTCTGACCAGACACAAATTACCTAATTTTGTATTGTACATGTTTTTCAGGAAAAGCATCATTTGGTTGGGAAGCATGGTGATAAGAGAATAGAAAGCCTACATTTTTTGTAAACGATATTTGGTTTTGGAAGGTTTTTTTGTGTTGGAGATGATGTCTCCAAGCTGTTAATACGTAGATTTATAAAATTAACTTCACTTTCTTTGAAGCAGACAAAGTTTATGGTACGCTGGCACTAGATTATGTGACAAACTTAAATTTTCTGGTGCATTTCTCCAGTGCATCCTGAATGCACTGCTATGAATGTATTCAAACTGAGGTACTCAGAACCGAGAGTGTGTTAAACAACTTCCATAGCTGAAAAGACCTTACCCAGTAGAAAATGGTTAGCTTGTTTCAGTCCATATTTCTGGATTTGATTTTTCTGTCTGTTTCTCTTTTGCAGTTCAATGCTGAATGTGCAGTAAAAGGTAAATTGGTTTCCAAGGTTTTGAGAGTGGGATTTCCACTGATTTGGCTTCACACACCAAGATAGCCATTAAATAAATAGCTGGGGGAATGTACACAAAATGCCTTATGCTTAAAGCCCTGAGCAAGTGGTGTAGTTTCAATTATATTAAATTAGTCTGAGGACTGGTAAAAATAATAGGATAACTTTCTCTGAAATTTAGGGCTTACTCTCCTTAAATATCCTAGCTTTATAGTTTATAGCAAAAAATGTGTAAATTCTAGCACAGAAAAGGTAAGTGAGCAAAATTAATTTTTTAAGGTATGTATTGGACTTACAGAAACTTCAAGTTTACATCATAAAGAGTGTAACTAAAACTGTCTTTTCTAGTTGTGCTTGCTCTCTTGTAGTATTAATGGAACATGAGACTGTGGAGGAACTAGTAGGGGTGACAAAGATCACACAGAGAGCCTTCAACAACCTAAGGAAAATTGCACTGTAGCTTATTCTACTGTCATAAGTGTATTTTTTATATTTTTATACATTACATTAAGTTCAAAATGTCATGTTCCATGTACCACTATGTAGTACCCAGGAAATGTCCATCAGAATGTTTATACAGCACCTTCAGCAACTGCTTTACTGAAGTTTACATGAGAAAAAGTTTTACTGTTCTATTTTCATGTTTTATAAGGGGTTAGGCTCAAGAGGGCAGTTAGCACAAAATGTCATGCAATATGAGTACTGTTAGAAAATAAAGAATCACAGACATGCAACTGCTTAAAAATCCAAGTAAAGTATTTGTATTGTAGTATAATTTTGTTTACTAATAAGCTAAGATTCCTTGGAATTGGGCGTAACGAAGCAGCAGGTAAAACTGGAGCACTTTCTTTGTCCTAACCTATTCTTGGAGTTGAACGTGAAAAATGTTTCTAGCATGAGCATCAGCTGGTACCAAATTATTTATAAACAAAGTTAACATAGCTTTAAAAGGTAGTTAAATGTCTTTGCAGAAAGACAATATGCTTGAAACCCTTCATGACGTGGTGCAAAAACATCCTGCTAGTTAACTCCCTCCATTCCAGAGAGACATACTACTTTATGGAACCAGATATAAATGCACATTTATTGCAAAAATCTGCAGGCTAAATTTGGCTTTTTAAATTGTTGTATGAAATAAACTTTAAAACCAATAGGCAGGTAGAGAGTAACTTGATACAAAATTCTATTTTCCAAGAGGCCTGAAGAGACGCAAATTAGTCTGAGACTGCCTTAAACATAGGAGCAGGATTTTTTCTGACCTGGCCCTCAGTCAGAACTGACATGTGCATTGCATCTTGGGTTTTAGAGTTTTAGAATCTGTTATTTTGGAAAAAAGTTTCATGTTTATAAAAGAGTGTTGCGTTTGCTTTCTCCTGTGTGAGCACCTGTGAAGCTGTTGGGTCTCTGCATTTGCCTCGCAAACTGCGCAGGGGAAAGCAGGAGGTGAAGTGACTGAAGGTAAATTGGAAAACCAAAGGGAG
The DNA here is from genome assembly GCA_013397915.1 of Daphoenositta chrysoptera. Lineage (NCBI taxonomy): Eukaryota > Metazoa > Chordata > Aves > Passeriformes > Daphoenositta > Daphoenositta chrysoptera. Next base: position 457,542 of record VZRO01007569.1, read on the forward strand.
TTGGGTCTTGTTTATTTATTTGGAATTTTGTTTAAGGTTACATACAGCATTTCTCCTGGAAAGAAAAACCAAACAGAAAGATGCATTTCTTTTAAAATGGCATCTCCAAATGTGATATGTGGCTTTTGTGTTGTTTATTTTTATTCTTACCAGAACAGTGTTAAATTGTCTGGGTATTAGAAGCTAATATGTTTTCCTTTGCTTTTTTTTTAATTAATGCTCTCAGTATTTTTTACTCCATTTTTTTGTCAATTTCTGAGGGAGTGTCCAGAACTTTTGTATGCAATTGCTACTTATGTGAAGACTGTAATTTTGAACTTGTAAATACTTAAGGGCTGTTAGCTGCAAAAATATATAAAAACAAATCCTTGCATGCTGTAAGTAAATACATCTGTTGTGCTAAAAGTTGTTTCTGTTTCAGTATTTGCTTTCTCAATAAAAAATGGAGGTTTTTCACACACAATACAGAAGATATTTAATAATTCAATGGTATGAAGGGGCATTGCTGTCAAACTCCTGCTAACTTTACTGGGAGTTTTGCACCTGGTTCCTTCCACATGACACTGAGAATGAACCCTGAAGGGCAAGTCCGTGCTGGCCTGTGATCAGGCTCAGCGTCTGTGAAGTGACTTGGCTTCTAAATGTGATAGCCTTGCTTTTGGGAGGTTGTTCTTGTTAAAATCACACCCGTTATTACAAGATCTCTAAAGGGCTTAACTTGGAAGCCCTTTCTCTGTAGGTGGAACTGGCTGCACATTTGTAACACTCAATTGATGCTTCCTCCTCTGTACCATAATTCTGCGAATGAAGAGACCCCAGAATAAAGTCAGTAGATAAAATGAGAGAATTGATTTCTTGGGGTATTGTGACTCAACTTGCTGTAATTGATTCTTGAGTGGTTTTTTGGTCTAATGTAGAATGTTTGTTGATTATACAATTTATTTCTGTATTACACAAACAACTTCGAGGAACCTAACTTTTTTGTGGAGGTTGAATGACTTCTTGCCAGAACTTTATTCTACAGGAAAGCTTAAGTGGCCTTTTTGTTTCAGAAAAAAATATATCACTGTTTTAAAATTTACTGTAAATGATACATTTGTCAAATTGATAGATTAATTGGGTCACTAACATCATTGTTCTTCTTGCAATACTTCCTGAACAAAGGCAGTCCAAGCTGAATTTGGAAACAAAATGTGATATTGTATGGAAGAAAGGATATAGCACTTTAGGTGTTCTCTAAAAAGCAAGTATCACAGGCTGGTTTTGAAGCAAATTTAGCCATGCATTAAAGAAATTTCTTTGCACTCCATTCTGCACCAGAAGTTATTTGCATCTTGGTAAGAGGCCTTGTAAGAAAACAAAAGAAAGCAGTATGTGCTTGTGGTGTATGACCAGGAACTGTTCCTGTAGGATCAAAGGAGAAGAGAGGGTACATGGGATAATAGTACCTTAAAGATACTGACCAGTAAATGTAAATAATTCCCATCAAGCTGGAGAATTTTATTAGTCACTGAACTTTGACTAAATTAGTCACTAAATTTTCCCACAAGTTTATTTTTGTTAGAAAGTGTAATGAAAGATAAGACTGTTATTACTGAAATGGAAATTAGCTCTGAAGACAATTCTAGATATCTAAAGTATCAAAACTGAAAAAGATCAGTAATGGGAACAGTAAGAGCACAGTCTGAGGGGGATTTTGTATTAAACTTCATGCACTTGAAAATTATGCCAAAATTTGGCCTACACTTGATTTATATGAAATCTGTAGTACAATATAGATACATATATATATATATAATATTGTGTATTGGAGTTTAATTTTTTTATGTACAGATTTTTTTTTTCTGGTTACTGCATTCCCTGATAAAAGGAAGTGTTGATAAAATACCAACCAGCTTTGTCTGTATAATATAAGGCTGTATGTTAGTAGCCTTTTGGGAAATAATGCAGTTGTAACCCAGTCTCTCAACCTCTTGGAGAACTTGATTTTAAAAAAAAAGCCAAAACAATTGAGATGCAAGCCCCAAGTGAGTTGAGGATCACATAATGGTTGCTGTATAATAGTGTACAACTGATGTTTTAAAAATTAATACATCAGAACTTTTTGTTATACTGTTGTTAATGATTTTGTACTCATTGTACACTTTGAGTTGTCAACTAATATTTAAGCCTATATTGACTGGTAACTGAAGTGTCTAACTTCATCTGCAATGAGTGGGTAATAAACTCCTGTTGGATTCAGCTGTGCTATTGTCTTTATTCCTTCCAGTACTCAGGGACAAGTGGCTGGACACCTACCACAGGTGTAAAACACTGGTCACAAGAAAACTTACTTATATTATCATATAGCAATAATTGTTACAACAATATTGGCTATTAAGGGGTGGGCTTTAGAGACAAAAGCTTAAGAAAAATACGGAAAAACCACCACACCAGTTTGTATCCTGGTGGGTCCCTTCCTGGTAATTTGTGCTCACTCCAAAATGGGCTCTAAAAATCTGCCAGTTGTGGGTAATTTTTTTTCCCAGGTTGTTTAATATATACAGATTTTCATGGACTGTATGTAGGCAGTACATCTGCATAAGCTTTACTTCTTAGTAAACCAGGCTAACTGAAGAATAGTATTCATTTCAAATCCTCTGGGTTATGTTTATCATGGTTCCAAGACACTTTAACACAAGCTTGAGAAAGCGTTAGTTCATCTGTGTTCTTGCATTAACTTGCAGAGTTTCAATTTACTTGGAGAAGTGTAGCAAAAAAAAATACTCGTGAGCACAGTATTCTTGCTTCCTCTCTTCCTGCAGTTGTGAAACACCCAGAGGGAAGTCTGAGCAGTTGAGTGTATCTGAATATATCTGAATGCTGTTGCAGAACATGCTGGAGGAGATGGGAACTGCCCCTTGAAAGGAAGCCGTGAAGCCATTTCAGATACGTTTATTGGGCACTCATCAGTGTTCCTCCTTGTTTTGCTAACTGGGAAGATTTACATGGAGCTAGGGAACAAGACTGTACTTTTCACATAAGGTAAGAACTCATCCTTCATGCCTAGCAAACCTACACCTTGTAGAGATTGCTGTTTTTTTTTTTTTTTTCCCCCTACCAAGGCCTTTTCATCCTTGTAGAGCTGTCAAAAACAACCAGGATGTTAATTCCAAGTTCCACAGAAATATACAATCTTTGGTTGTTAGTTCTAAGTTTCAAGACAATTTTGAAGATGCTGAGACAAAAACAAACCAAATCATTCAAAGAACCCCAGAAAAGATAAAATTATAAGTCCTTATTATTAAATCCCCATTACCAAAGCAAACCTCTGGTCCTCTGCTTCATAAAATGACTCATACATGCTTGGTGTAATTCTCCCTTCTAAATAAAATTATTTTGAAGGGATTTGGAGTAAGCACTGCTCCTCTGCTTAAACAGCTGCTGGAGCTTAATTGATACACTCATGGCAATTCTAGTTTGTGCCGTGAACTGAAACCAGAAAGATGTAACTGGATCAGTCCCTCCTGGGCAAGTATTACTGATAACTGAATCTCCACAGACCTGAGATTTGGATCTTCCTCAGCTGTATATTGTTTGTTGCTCTTTCCATGAGACTTCTAGATCACAAGAGAAGCAGATACAAGAGAACTGCGTAAACTTTTACAGGTAAAAATCTGTAATCAGTTTAGCTCTGATTCACATATAGATTGTCTAATTTGATTTGACTTTCTACTTGCTAATTGCTTTGCAGAAAGTAAAAGCAAGTTTTTGCCCAGAAGCTTAAACCTGCAGTGCACTGGGAATTGCTCCTCCTTTTTTATACTTTTTAATAGAGCCATAGTCTGTGAAGAAGTATTGGATGTGGAGATAGTTGCTTTTCTTTTATGAAGCATTAACTTTTCTGGATGGTGTGGCAAATCCTTTGTTTACAGAAGATGTAGTTTTGATGTATGGCTGGTAGGATTACTTTAATGTGCCTCTCATGTTCTCACCCTCTCTTCCCCACTGATACTTTGTTGTTGTGGTTATCTGTTACCGTAGCTGGAGAAGAGTCCATTGCCTGTACTAATTCTAATGCACTTTGATTGCAGGTAGTCTCAGATTTGTGTTTGTGGGTGGATTCAACCCCCAAAACAAACTCCTAGTTTGTTTTCTCAAAGTTCTTTTCCCCTTAAATGTGTAAGGCTGATTTGGTATAGTAGCTTAGCAAGCATAAGCAGAAAGCACATTCTGTTTCTGTGTCAGTTGAAAAATTCCCTTGAATTATTTAACCCATCGCGTTTTTTCATCTCTCCTGGTATGCCGGTAGCCATATGTGGGTGCTAATTCCTGCTGGATAGAGTTCAGTCCTGGTGGCGAATCAAATCCACAACTGCCTTGGGAAGATTGCCAAAGTAATACCTGTAATGAAGAATTCCTTTGCAATTGCTTACCTCATGCTGTTAGGCAAAGGGATGCAATCATGTTTGCCTCGTATAGAATGATTAAATTTCAGAACATGATGACCCAGATTTCTACTAACTTGCAAAGATTTTCAGACTGGAGATTTAGGGATGCTGTTTCCCATGCTCCACGGTATGCAGCAGGTACTTTAATCATCTGGTTTTGGTGATTTACAGTTTGCAGCATTATTCATGCTGTAATGGCTCATGATTGCTTAGTGGTCATTGCTGTGGACTGCAGTACATCAGCTGCAGATGCTGAAACTGCAAATTAAATAAAGCTTTTACTCAAACTGAAGCTTTCAGCTTTAGGAGTGAGACTAGTTTCTCTGAGCTGATGTCTATGGGACGTAATGCTTTCTCTGATCATTATTAATAAGGTTTGAAGGTGTAAAAGTTGCTAGTATCTTTAAGACAGTGGTAAAAGCACAGAGTCAACAGGTCTGGCATTCAGAGTGATTTCATAGTGGTGGTAATTAGCACTGCACTGTGCTTGCCTTGCAGCAGCAGTTCAGTTCTTTCCCGATGCCCTGGCTGTGTGTCGGTGTTGGTGTTGTGTCTAGACTTCAGGCTGACTAACCTCACTAATGTATAGTTGAGAGAAAAATAATAAATGCTTGGGGTTAGGTTGGCTCTTTACACTTAGTGGCCTGTTTGGGCACCTTTTTTAAACCTCTGGTTGCCGAGTTTTCTTTCTTGCCAATGCAAATAAGTGACTATTTCAGAATTTATATGTAAGACACTTTAGTTACACAAGCACTGTATCGACGATCAAGAGTTCTGAAATACATATCTGATACAATGGCCTGGTGCTGAACTTGGGCTTTTGGGGACCAGTCTTCTGTAAGTGATCTTGGTGTCAGCCTGTCTCAGTTGGGGTTAGGAGATCAGGTGTTGAAGCAAAAATAAAGATGGTACCCTCCCAACAAAAACCTGTACAGCCTGTGGAATCTGACAAATCCGCCTTCTCAAGAAATTGCCCCTCCCAAAAGTCAGTAAGCAGCAGATCAGAGCTGCTTTATAACGCATGCCTTTGGTATTCAGGAATCTCACACGTGGGTGGGTTGACTGAGGTTCCTGGGAAAAACCAGGCAGAAGGATAATGGGTCAGGCTTGGCTCTGCTGTTTTGCCTCTGTACAAGTACAGAAAAAACTGAGAATGTGTTAGGTGAACTGTGCTCTCGGGGTGCCCTCTGCTACCCCTCAGGTGGAAGGAAGGTTCCTGCCCCAGTGCCCAGCTTGATCTTCCTGCTTCAGGGAGGAATCTGGAATTCTTGCCACTAACAAAATTGCCAATAAAAAATCAAATTTCAATATGTACACCCCTAGCAGGGGTGTTCAGGTAGTGAGGACAACCAGGAAAACAGAAATACTTGTCTGCAGTCTGTTTTCCTACTCGAATATGCCTAGAACATCCACTCAATCTCTTAGGGATGGTTACAGGAAACAGTTGGGAAGGCTGAGGAGGAGCCTGCAGTGCATGGTCCAGGTTTTTGCTTTCAACAGGATCCAATATAAAATCTTAACCTGGCACCCTGTGCAGATACGAGAAATTGTGAGCACTGTTACCAACAGCCCCGTTATTAAAATTAAGAATGGCTGCAGCCAAGAGATGAAAGATGCAGCTCAGTTACTGCAGGATGAAGGAAGTTAGTTCAGGTTATGTGAAGTCAGGCACTGCTGACTCTGAGCTGACCTCTAAAAACGGTGTCCTTACCCAACAACTTGACTTTGCAATCAAAACTTCTTTTTATTGTACTTTGTAATTAGAGTATATAATTTAATCAGCTTTTGACTTTGGTTTATTAAATGCTTATTCAGCACTAAGTGGCAATTAAGCGTTGAAGTACCTTCAGTAAATCCCAAAACTTGATTATCATCCGTCACAATAAATTTGCCTTATTTGTACATTTTGTTGAGTTCTGCAGATAGAACTGCCAAAAAACGACATAGAGAGGTTTGCCAGCTCCCCACTCCCCCTAATCCCTAACAAACAGAGGAGAACTGAAAAGTGAAACCAGTGAGCTGTACCTTTTAAAGATGTTAAAAATAAACCCCTTTCTCCAGCAAATCACATTAACTTTTGCTACTTCAGCTGCAGAAATCTGCTGATGGAGTTACGTTCATTGATCCCTGGTATGTATCACTTTGTCTACACGCACATACGAGCTAGTTACAAATTGTTACACTGAAAAAGTTAGTATAGGTATCCCAAATAAACTGCCACAAAAATAACCTTGGCATATTAGGTAGATGCAAACACAGTAAAAAAAAAAAAAAA
>VZRO01007571.1:0-48904 GCA_013397915.1 Daphoenositta chrysoptera
TCTCTACCTGTACCAGCTAACATAGTTTGTTTGGGGGGGTTTTTTCACATAATATAAACCATGCTGCCTCTATCTGAGAAGAGCTACATTTTTTTTCTTAGGAAAGTTAATGTGCTGTACTAGCATTCTGCTAAACATCTGGGTTTCAATAGATTTTTCTCCACACACACATACTGAAAGTCATGTAAGAATTTATTATTTATTATCAAAACAATAAATTACCAAGGAAATGTGAAATCGTTTAAAACCAATTGTTCTCATTGCAAAGAAGAAACTGTTGAAGAGACGACCTTAAATATAATAAAATAATAAATATTAAGAAAGTGCCGTTACAATAAACTGGTTGTTTAAGGATTAATGTAGCATGTTTCAAGTAGTGATTTATGAATGATGAGTCAGACTTGGAATTCAGAACTTGTTTGACAATGCAGAGCAAACAATATAAAAATTTTGCATGATTAAATTGCTTATTGCTTAAGCTCAATTTACTATTAGCTTTTGTTAAATTAATCCAAAATAAAATCAAATCCAGATTCAAACCCTGGACCTTCTCTCTCACGGTCTGAATAGACACAAGTAGAATCTGCATTCTTCAGCCTCGAGATGCTCATTAAACTTAGAGTTTTCAGTGAGAAGCCATAGAGTTATGAAGGGATTGAATCAACAGCTGGCATTTCTACAGTGAGCCTTGAGCTTTCATTTAAGACATTTAATTTTAGAGCATGTCTGATGATTTCATGTGTCTAGCTGTAGACAATTTGCTCTGTATCATATCAAGTGTAGGTCAGGCTAGCTTTTTGATTTCCTTAGAATACAGGGATTTCACAAAGCTCCAAGTGGGGCTTTTTGTGCCTTCTGAGCTGGGAGGAGCAATGCCATCAGTCAGTTTTGGGGAGCTCCCAGTGACCCTGGCACCCAGGGAACGCAGGGGGAGGCAGCACCTGGCTGTGCCAGAGCCTCCCCCAGCTCTTCTGGCTGCCCTCGGAGCATCACGGCTGCCTGAGGGGCCTTTGTGAGCCCTGCTGGGGAGCTGGGACGTTCTTCCAGGCGCGTTTCTGTCCTTATTTGTGTCTCTGGAGGTGCTCGGGGACCTCATTTCAGGGTGGTGTGTTAAAAGGGCTTTACCTCACTAACACTCTGCTTTGCAGACACAGCCAGGGAGTGTATTTTAACGTTTGCTGCAATTGCTTACCTCGAATGGTATTGTTAAAGTCAGGTATTCCATTATCCTTACACAGTTCATTTTCTATTGTGTGTTTTTAAAAATCATATCTCCTCTGGAACTTGAAATTTCCGAAGAAGTTGAAGAAAAACAAAGAAACTTGTTTCGTGTTTTGCTAATTCTTTACTTGACTGTAGTCAGGTATTAATTTTATAAGCCTTCATTATGACACTTTTTCTTCCCCAAGGTTTATTTATTAACTTTTTAATTTCCTCACAGGATGGCTTGTGTATAATTCACATTTTTCTGACCAGTCTCAGAATTTTTCTGTTCTTTGATATATCAATTGAAAACTGATTTGCATATTGAAACTGGATGGACTTCTTAAGTAACAACCTATTATCAGCTTGTTTACTTTTTGGTTTTTCTTAACTGACTGCTTTCTGGGGGATTCATTGGGGGTTTTTTAATTGACTTAGGGACACCTGACTCATGTCTTCATTGAATTATTCTCCAAGCTGATGTCTGAACCTTAATCCCAAGAATCTGTAAGAAGAAATTAATTTCTTGTACAGCACAAATTTTAGTAGGTACAAGTCAGATGATCCACTTAATTGCAGAACTAATTTTGCCTTAAAGGGAACTGGTTGGAGTGTGTCTCCACAGTTTTTACCAATTCTCTGTGGTAATACCAACTGATGTTTTAGGCATGTATCTCATTTTTTTCCATGTATGGATTTTGGATATGCAGAATAGAGTAAATATCCTGTTCCCTTTAATCCCTGTGATAACATTAAACGGTAGACTGAGATTCTTTTTTCTTGGTGTTTTTTTTTTATAGACTCAGAACCGTATGAAGCTGATGGCTGACAACTATGAGGATGACCACCTCAAATCCTCATCCCATTCCAACCAAACCAACCACAAGCCCTCCCCTGACCAGGTAATGTGTCTCTCTTTTTTCTTTTTAAAGTCATTTTTACTATGAGGGCTGATTATTTTGTGTCATAAGTAATTTTCCCTGACATGCTTGCAGTACCTTGGAACAAAAGCAGCATTCCAGAGTGCAGTTATAAACCAGAAGTGGATGTTGCTGTTGTGTTGGCTTTGTGCAAAGCTCCTGAAATGTGAATGAACAGTTCCTGCTACCAAGCTGTTGTTAGAGGGGTGGGGAGGAGGAGGCACATTGGAAGGGAAGAGAAACTCTCCTAAAATGTGAGACTCGAGTGCTGGATGACACACTCAGATTTTGGTAGCTCAGGTTGACTGCCTGAGTGTGTGTCTTGTCCTCAGCAGCAGGACTCACTCCAGGATCAGCTCTCTGCTCTCTGGATTTCATAGGAGCAGTTCCCTGCATTTCCCGTGAGGAAATCCCGGCCTCGGTGCCAAACGAGCACAGGCTGCTCCCTCACAAACCCAGTGGGCTGTGAGCTGAAGGAAAATCAATTTACCATCTCCCAGGCAGTGAGGAGCCTCCCGTGGCATTTCCAAAGCACGGCCGTGTGCTCGATAACTATCAGAGAGATTACCCATCCCCTGGGTAGCACAGAAAATGCCAGCATAATTGCACATCCCATGTTGTAATCTCATCCACTCCAGTTTAATTAAAATATTAGCCATTGTTAATCACTGCCTTGACAGACTGAAGGAATGCTTCTCTTTGCCCTCTGACTCATATAGAAATTGGTGAGATCTGAGGGGAAGCATCTCACTCTAGACCTTTAAGTGCCAACCTACACAGAAATAATGAGTAAGTTACAAGAGGAAAATGGCAAAAGCCAATTAAGTATTCACGCTGCAAAAATAGATCTTGAAAAATCTCCTTTCATGTCTGCATCAGAAAACAAGAAGGAGTGTATACAAGGAAACCAACAGCAAAATTCTCATTTTCAAGGCAACTTCCCTTTGTACCTTAATTAAATACCTTCCTCCACTGTACATTGACTGACTTGAATTTTCTGCAGTGTTTTTGGAAGATGTTAGTGTTACCTTTTTCAGGAGAGTGAAATTGTTAATACTTAAAATTAAATGGATTTCCTAATCTAAATTTGGCACAAATGTTAGAATCTGTTGGTTCTACACTGAAGTTGGCAGAGAGCTGAAGCCATTTCCAGCCTGTAACTGTAGTACATGCTTGTAAATGAACGCAGAGCAGCATTCAAAGATGAAATGAAAAGATAACATGTAAAAAAGAAATAAAATTTAGACATTTACAGAAATTCTTGCAAAGACCCTGCAGGGAAGGGCAATAGGGAAGAGAGGGGTGGGAGGAGGCTCTGTTTGCACTTCCCCTTTGGAGAGGGGCGTTCTGAAAGCTGACAAAGCCTACAAGGCAGCAAAGAAAGCTGTACCCCAGGGTAGCTCAGAATATTGCCCGAGGAACTTAAACACTTTGTACTACTGTTTGTACTTACGTATGTGCTTTAAATACTAACCAACTCTTTGTTTCATTCCCATGCTGCTCGGGGCTCTCCCTTTGCCACCTCTGCACCTCTAGGATGAGGAGGAGGGCATTTGGGCATAACCAGTCAGATGCTCTTAGCTCAGCCATTTTGTTCAGAACGGTGAGAACCAACCCCTCTTGCCAACAGAGGAGCTTCCAAAAGTCGCTCCCTCCCTCACCTGGCTCCGTGTGCTCTGTGAAACCCGGCTCTGCTCCCCCCCTGCTGCCCCGCTCCCTGCATGAGGCTGTTTCTCTGTGTTCGTGTGCAGTTCGTGATTCCCTTCTCCTAATCATCCCATCATTGTTCACGGTGCTGTGGGGAGAACTTTCCAGGGCATGTAATTGAGTTTCTGTGCAAGTACGAGGGAACAGGAAATGTCTTTCGTATCGTTTATCGTTGACTTCATGGAGGAAATGTTTTCAGTCGGATTCTGTTTCAAAGCAGTTTGTGCCATGGCCAAACCTGTGTGTGCTTTTTCAATTCTGGTTTGTAAAGAATTTGCTCGGAGATAATGTTCCTCCTGAAGATAATGTTCCTCCTGAAGATAACGTTCCTCCTGAAGGTTTTAAGCATGTTGAGATCTGCTGCTGAGATTGCTGCCATGCACGCTGACCTAACTAGTCACAGATATTTATCAACTCACCATACAGGATTCTCGATAGGGACTAGGAGTATGAATTGTCTATAAATGTGAAGGCAGAGAGGAATATCCCCTTAACCTTCCTCTCCGCCTTCCATCTCCCTCATTCTTTCAAAACAATGGGGGAGAAATTAGGAGCTGTTTTTCATTTAAAATACATTTTGTTTCTCTGTGTCTACAATTTTTTCTTTTCTGCTGTCAAATTGTCCCCACAACAACTCCCATTTCCAGAAGAGAAGGCAGTACAGAGGACAGAGCCTTTCTCCTCACGGCTGTTCTTTAGCAAACAAACCTCTTACTGGCCAGGAGTCAAATACTGATTATTACACTGCAGTACATAGGAGTCATTTATGCCTTGGAGTATCAGTTTTAAAGCAGAATACATTTCGTTGAAGTACTTGAAATGTTTTAAAGGACTGATGACAGTATTTTAAAAATTTATATGTAACTTTGTCTTTCTTCACTTATCCTTTTAAGAAAAAAATATTTCACGTGAGTTTCTGTGCACTTTTTTCTAAGAATTTGATTTTTTCATATCAGTTATTTGAAAGAAAGCTTGTGAAAATTTCTGTGGCAATCTTGGACCCTTGCATTTCTGAAAATTATTGCTTTGTATTAGATTTGTAAAACATTCATGAGAGAATAAGGCGCTCTCGTCTCTTGCACTTGCTCAATTAACTACAGACTTACAGTCTGTCTGACTGTATAGATCAAATCCCTCTTTTCAAGCCAACCATCTGAAAAATTTAATCCAACTGTTGCAGTGTCAAACTTGAATTTCATGCCTTGGGGTTTGAACTGAGAAAATCTCTTTAGTGGACAAATTGATAAAGTGCTTCATTAATTTCCACTCGCTGTTGATTTCACATTCTTTTTGAATCACCGCTCCTGCAATGGTTGTGCGTTCGTGTGTGTTGTTAAAAGCTTTAGAGATAATGCTTGTAAAGATCAGCTGAAGCACAGAAATTAAACAGGGAAGATCGGGTAAGTAAATGATGAAAAGGAAGAGGACACTCATATGAAGGTAGGAGTAATTCTGATTTTCCTTCTGGAGCACACATGGAGTTTGTGAAGAAAACCCTGAGAGATCTTCCTCTCTCCTCTCCCATCTGCTGATGCACTTAAGAATGCAACTGTGCTAAGGGTATGGTTCCTCAGAGTTACTGAATTAATGGGTGGTTGACATTAAATACAGCTTATCTCTCCACTTTGAGGCACTTTCCTGAGGAAAGTGTGTTAGAGTATCCCAGTCAAAATAATGACTCAGCCAGCAGCCTTGCCCTCACATGCATCTCATCTGAGAAACTTGTCAGCCTCAAGATTGTCGTGCATACATCAGCAGGGAAGGTATAAAGGTGATGGATGCTTCCCAAGCCAGTTATTCCCAACAGAGTGCATGTTTTTACCATGATATTTCATGTTCATTAAGAAAAAAGTCCTTATTCTCTTTGTAAATGATAAGATGATGTAAGTTACAGAGTCCCTAACCTCCATGCATTAAATTAAATTTATGTATTACAATTGTAAAATGTAACTAATAGCATAGGACTTGGCAATAAGTTTGTTTTTTAAAGTTCCTTCATGTCTGTGGATGCAATCACCTCTGGTCAATTCTGAAGACTAAATGGAGACCAAAAAAATATGTACAATAGTTAACTGCATTATTTTCTTGTTATGGTTTAGGTGTTAAGGCTTTTCCCCTCCAGCATTCTGGAACTGACTGAATTTAGTATTTAATTATGCCAGGTCTGTACATGACAGCATTATCAGAGCTCCCCTGAAATGGAGCACATAAACATATGCACCCTCCCTGTAATTTCTGAGAATGGTAGTTTACATTTCAGTTTATAGGTCAATGTAAATACCATCTTTCATCCTGAAATAGTCTTTCCTAGCATTTTTCACTAGGCTCGTTTCCTTGCTGTCTGAATCTCTTATGACTCCTTTTATTCCCCAGATGGAGCTCTCTCCTCCTCTACATCCAAGTGTATTCCAGTGTGATTTCACTGGAGGATGCTCTTTGGTCTTTCTCAAGTGCTAACGTGGTCTGGGCAATGGCTTAATTAGTTATTACTCACTCTTATCAAAAATAATATGAATTTACACCTCAAGAGGTCTAAAGGATAGGTGTGTACGTGGGTGTATTTTGTAAATCTGTGCCAGGTGTGTGCTACACGGGGGAAGGAGAAGCAAAGCTTCCAGCAGAAATTTCCCAAGCTGCTCAGTTAATCCACTTTTCCTGTGAAGCACAGCTGTGCTACCTAAAATGGGAGAGAGTGTGGGTATGGTTCAGAAATCTGCTTCATCCACTCATTAATTGAAAATTAATATTATCCTTATTAGAGCACCAGTGGAATGGTCAAAGAGCTAGCATGGAACTGGAGTGCATAAAAATGGGGATATTTCAAGATGATGAAAATATTGCCAATTCCTATTAGTGTACAAATATTTTAAGACAAAAAGGCTCTTCTTTGTGACATTTTTCCTTAACACTTGAGTTCAACGGATTTTAACTCAGAAGCAGTAAGAATTGTGAGTTGAGCACTGAAGGCACTAGCAGAATTTAAGACCTGTTCAGATTTCAGAGGTGATGTCTGTGGTGGAAAGAGGGGCTAAGTCATTACAGGAAAATATTTGGCATATTTTTAAGAACTGAAAAACAGTCAATTCAATATTGTAATTTGGCTTTGCCAAGAGTTTTTCTGTAGATTAGAGTCATCTAAATCTAAAAACTGAAATAGAGGGAAAGTCATCAATTTGAAGAATGTTTCATAAATTTTGTTTTAATTTTTTAAATACAGTTTTTAATCAAGACCATCTAATATTCCCAAGTCTACTTATATTCTTATGTCTATTTAATGAGCACATTGTGTCCAAAACCAATCCATTCTAAGTAGCCATTTGTGATTTTTAAAGGGTAATGAGACTTGAATGACATTTCTGTATTGCATTTATTAGGAAAAAAGTATTAAACCGAATTCCAGTAAGAATGATAGAAATATTTAAACCTCACAGAGAAGGTGATATAAAATAGATGTATGCAAAACCCAGCTGAACACTCGGGGTTGTGAGCCATGTGTTTCCAGCTTGTATCTGCAGAGCAATTTGTGTCACCCCTAGGAATGCCCAGGAGGAGCATTCACAATTTCCTTTGTGTTGTGCAGGAGGTGTTTGTTATTCCATTTTACAGCGGAGAGGAAATACACTGTGAATGGACACCCAGCATGTACAGGCTGTTCCGAGAGGTTCAGAGCAAAGTGACAGACAAAAGGACAGGCAGCAGTGTGAAAAACTGTAACTACTGTGGTGGCAGAAGGACAAGAGCACTGACACTGTGGCCAGGACATCTCAGGGCTTCCTTCACCCTTTGCCACAGCTGTCAAACCACGTGGAGTTTTCACTGAGATCACAACACTAGAAGTGTCTACACTTTGAGAAGTTTGAGAACATCGATTTTTTTTCTACATTATTTGATTGGATTAACATGCTGACTTCTTTTAGGGAAGTAGATGTTTTTTTCGTGGTGAGTTCTGTGTTTAAATTACACAAGCATTTGTTCACTTCATAGTGTGATCTTTTCTCCACAAGACACATTTGATGCTTGCAACATGTAGAGAGCTGCTTGTCCTACTGTCACACTTTTGAGGTTCTCAATATTGTCACTCACTACACTGTGACCTCATAAGCCTTTTAACTAGATTTATTTTCAATATGGTCTTTTTAATTGTTAGATCATGCAAAATGGTCAAAACCACCAGGCCTTCATGCCTGACTCATATTACATTGTAATTTACTGGACACAGCACTAGACCACGATTTAGAAGATAAATTCTTTCCTGGCATCGTCTCCAACCACTCACTTGTTCTCTTTCTCCCTGTCTCAAATTCTCTAATTGTAAAATGAGCTGAAGTTTTTGTAAAAGTGCAAGTTCTGCTTGGGAAAAGTGCTATATAAGTGCTAGGTGTTATTGTTGTGCAATATTTGGAAATTGTCTTCTTAAAGTGATATGATGGTGATTCTAATACCTCATTTTGAAATTGTTCCCAAAATTATGTTAGATTTGTATTTTACTCTATTACTATTTCTTATTTTTTTCCCAAGATCCTATTCCTTCCCAAGAAAAGGGAAAGTAACCCATATTTTCAAGGAGCTGCCTTTTCCAGCAGGCTGAACAAAGCTCTTCAGAGCACTGTTTCTTGTTCTTTGCTGTCATCTCTTGTGTTCTGAAGAGTCATTTCTTCCCCTCTCTAAAATCTACAAACTAACTGTGTGGTATAATAATTATATTATTACAATTCTTCATCCAGGTGTAGAAAAGCATTGTGAAAGTGTGTTATGCATTCCTTGGAAACATACCCTGTGCAAAATTTGAAGGTGGCTACATGAGATAATCTTACACTGCTTAAACATTATCACTTGTCCAGACTGAGAGAGATGCCAGATTTGTTTTGCCATATTGGTGACAGTCAAGGTTCTTCTCTTCCACTTTTCAGATGGGCAGCCTTTTAGTGAGAGCCCTAATGTGATGCACTCACATAAGGTGATGTAACTAATTAATCCTTAGGAGGGAGAAGAATGCTGTCCTTGAGACAAAGTCAGCTTCTGCTCCTGGTCCTTTTCTTCTTTTGGAGAACAATTCTGCTAGCTTTTTTTTTTTAAAACTATTATTTTGCTGTTTAATAACTAATTTCTGTCAGATGAATGTATTCTCTGTCCAAGAATGTTATATCTGTGAGCACAAAAGAACTGATCTTGATACATTGTTCATCTTCTTTCTGATCCCAGAATGATAAGACTAAGATTTCCAGATGGAATGACTTAATCTGCAGCTCTGGGATGAATTAAGCACTCAGAACAGAGGTGTAACTGGACTGTATCACTGTCTTCCTATTATTCTTATAGATCAAAGAAGAACACAAGTAGATACTTACAGTCTAAAACATTCAAAACAGATGGCTGGCTTCTTTTTGTAGAGATTTGTGCTTTTCAGCAAAACAATACAAAAAGGCCATCATTCATTTCTGCCAGATGAGATTATGCCAGGTCTGTGTCTTATTTTTGCTTTTGATTTGCAGCTGAACATGATCTTCTGCTGGTGGCTTGGTCTTTGTAGCAAGTAGGAATTCTGCACTCAGACATGGTTGTTTGTGGCCACTTCCAGGAGAGTTGTTCCTTGCAGTTTGTGTGATGGTCTGTGCTATCTCCAGTTATTCTGGGCTCTGGCACTCACAGGACAGAGACAGAGGAGGAACAGCTGCAGCCAAGCCCTTTTAGTTGTCAGGAGGAAAGAAACTGAGGGAGAGAGGAGGTGAACAATGTTAGAATCAAGCCCAAACCTGCTTTCAAGTGTATTAACTATGAAAACAAGCTCCAGAGAATTGTAACTAAAATAAAAACTGTAGGGGCATGTAGCCAATCTAGACACTGCATTTTCCTGGCTGGTAAAGTTCATGACTGATGGACATGTCAGGATTTACAGTTCCATCTCATAGGCTCACCACAGGCTCTCCATCTACATCTGATTATTAAAGTAACTTTTAGATAACTATTGTATGTATGTATAAATAGGCGTTTTGTTAGTGGGATTTTGCATTTGAATGTAGAGCAAGGAGTTCTAAAAAGACTTCCTAAGGACAGATAAACCTTCACAAGTCTTTGCTTTGAAAGTGTCTTTCAGCAGGTAGAGAGCTGCAACAGCAGAGTGAAGATTCAGTGCTAGAGAAGGACGAGACCAGGACTCCTGTCACCTGCAGGCAGGGAGGTTATAGTTCATCTGAGCAGGAAAAGCACTGTTTTCTCTGGTGCACTGCTTACGAAGCAGCCTCTGCTTTGCACCAGCAGTGGAGCAGAGAGCAGGGAGAGAGAGGAGCACAGCCCCTGGTACAGAGGCTCTGCCACGGACCTGCTCTCCCAGAGCCTCCCTGCCGGGTGCTGCTCCACACAAAGGCGTGGGAGCCACTGGCTCCTTTTATCCTCTGTAGCAGGAAGAAGCCATAGGCAAAATACAGCTCAGCAAGAAATGTGTGGACTTCCTTCTTCACTCTTGCACAGACAACAAGTGCTAGAATGCTTGAATGCGTTAAAAATATAAGCGGGTTTTTCTTACTTATTCTCAAGCTGCTATGTTTTTGTAGAGAAGGAATCAGCATAAAATCTGACTGATGCTGTGAAATCAAAACTTGCCTAGTTACACCTACAAAAGTTGGATCAGAAGAATGCTATTTAAATCCACAGTGTCATGTACAAGCTGCAAACATTTTTAAACTATTTTTGCTTACTGTGAGAGTAATGTTTTTGTTTTCCTTGATTATATTTTAATTGTCAGTATCGCAAGTCTGGCTACCCAGTTTCACAGCTTTCTATAATTTAATTTATTATTCAACAATTTAACCTGGTAACTAACACAACTTACAGGGATGAAGTGTTCAAATGAAGGAGATTTTGATAATGAAAGTGCAGATTTTAGCTTCTCTTGACCCGTCCTGTTTTGCTCCAGAACTAAACTTCTGGGTTTGCTGGATTCCCCGAAAATTTTGAAGGAAAAAAAAGCCTTAGCCAAACAAAGCAGCATTTCAGTTTGTATGTTTTGGTCTCACCCTGCAGTTGAGGCACAGGTTCCCCTCCTGTGTCCCGGGTGGGGAAGAGCCCGTGGGCTGTCACAGGAGAAAGGTGCGAGGTGTGCACAGGGCAGTTAAATTTAGGGGTAGGAGACCGAGCAAATGCTGCTGCTTTTGAAAGTAAGGGATTGAGGAAACAGGTGAGATCCAAGCTGAGTGCAACCCCCCCCTCATCTCTGCTGAGGTGTCCCATTCCTGAACTCTCATTTTCCCTTTGGTCCAGCCACCAGCCCTCACCTCAGTATTTCAGCCCCTGCTGTTCCTCACGAGGTTCCTGCCAGCTTTGCTCCACAGCCCACAGAAGTGAAAGTTGCCAGTGTCATGGAAAGCACTTCTGGATTGGTTATGTATAAAAATATTTTAGAACTACTTGCTCTCTTTCAGTGCTTTAGGAACCCTACCAAGCCACTGCAATTCTCTGCTTCACCTACATGATGCTGAAAAGATTTTATTTAAACAGAGGGAGCTAATGACAAAACTCCTTTCCCTGGTTTGTGTTTTCTCTGTTCTTTTTTTCTGGTCTGGATTTTTCCCAAGGTGAAGAGGGTGAACTCTGGAAATCATTAATCCATGGGATTTGTTCATGGTGTATAAAAATTTCAAAAATAATTTGCTATATAAAAATGATTTCCTAATTGATTCTGTCAGAAAGGAACTGAGTAAGACAGCTCTGTCAAAATAGCCAGAATTTCTTTTAGCTCCTCACATATTTTGTTCTAGTTTATGAGGAGAAAATTATGAAGGTTAGAGTTGCATCCTTTTTTTTTTTTTTNTTTAAAACAAATCTAAAGAATCCTGAGCCTGTCCTTGAGCTTTTGTGTTGGGGTCTTCTGAAGAAACCAAGTATCTCTGTGCATCAGTGAACTGAGCTGAACTGAACTGGGGTCAAGATGTGTCTTTTTGAGAACTTTCTTCTGTTTCCATTTAAAATAATGAAGGGAAGACATCAGTGATAAATTGCTCTGAATTTGGGAAAGCTTTGCACATTCTGAGCCAAATTCATGCCTCATAAAACTCCATTGCATTCAGTGGTTACAAGATTATTGTTGAACCCTTGTGTTTGTTGCCAAACAAACACAAATGGTCTGAGCAAGAAGGCATAATTCAATTTGCCATGCAAATCCTTCCAGACCGTGTCACTCAGTATCTTAGCTTATTTCCAGGTCTCCCAATATAAGATATTTAGCTATGTAGGCAAAATATTCTTGTCTGGCAATATCTGTAATAAAACCCAGATACAGGGCGGTATACAGAGATTTGTCAGGTCCTTTTGAAATAATTTCTTTTTAACAACCTTATGTGTTTGCACAATCTTTGGCCCCATCTTCTCCTGTGCAATGGTAGTTTGGGAAGTAGGTTTTGTGTAGCATAGTTGCAGCTATATGTAACAAAGTTTGAAAATAATTTTCCACACTCACATGACAGATGTGATTGATAGGAGTTAAAGGACACCTGCACTGTGCTTCCAAATGTATTTGTTATGTCCAGTCTGAAGTTTTGAGGAGACGTCTGGTGGTGCTTTGGGTTTCTGCTTGGATTTTTTTCAGAATTCCTTCTTTGTTTATGCTGTGCAGGATTTACATTGAGCTCTCCTGGTGTGTAGACCAGGCTGGCAAGCTAGATCATTTCTCAAATTACTGAATTCCTTGGAAACTTGCAGATTCATTCCACCTACACTACTTTGTAACTCTTTTAATACAAAAACACTGTCATTTTTACCTCACGTTGTTTTCTTTGACACCTGAGATTACTTCTGAGTTCTACTTTATTTTCTTCTTGATGTAGCTGTACTTACAGGGATTTTTTTTTCTCACAAATATTTAGAGATTTAGGGGTAAGTTAAGACAAATTAGTGAATTATTTGATTGCAAAATGAAGACCACTTACCAGCATCGCTCTGCCCTTTGGGGTTCTGTATGGATATACACACACAGAGTAGGTGCAGGCAGGGTAATTAGGCTAATGGGGGCATGACAGCAGTCCTGCCAGTGCCAAATGGACATATGGCACTTTATATTGCCCTTGCTGTGTCAGAAGATGTTATTTTCTCCTTTTTTTTTTTTTTCTAAGATAACTGCTGTTGATCCACTGTCAACCCCCACATTGATGTATTATTCTGACAAGTAAGGCAAGTTGTGTAAGGAGATAACTTTTACAAGGCCAGCTGATGCAGTTGCAAAAACAGACAGGCTTTAAAGTCTGTAAGACTTTATTTCAAAATGGCAGCTGCAGATTTTTTAAGTAGAAATTTAGAAGGTATTCTCTGAAATTAGTAAAGTTAATTACTTGGTTCTGCAAAAGAGAATTGGTTGCTTCCTTCAGAGAAAAAGAGATTGTAAGCAGGGAGAAAGGTGAGCAGGTCATTACCCTTCTGCCTGGAGAAGGCATAATTTAAAGCTGGTGGTTGTGGTGAATTGCACATTGATTAAACTCATTCTTTATTCTGCAGACGTCTGTGGACATTTGCTGGTTTTCTTTTTCAAATAACCACCTATGTATTTTTGCATATTTCCAGTAGACACTGCTGTGTATGTATACGTATTTAAATGTAGAGACTTAGGATGTAAAACTTTAAATTGGGTTACCCATATTTCAGCTGACCATTGTCCAGCAACATCAGGACTACCTCTGAAGAAGCAGTATCATTTCATTCTAAAGCTTTTTTGCCCCACTGACTTTTGAAACCAGTTAGATTCACATTTGTCATACTCAAAGATTAAAAAAAATGTTCAAAATTGCAAAAAGCTGAACGCGT
Source organism: Daphoenositta chrysoptera (assembly GCA_013397915.1). Lineage (NCBI taxonomy): Eukaryota > Metazoa > Chordata > Aves > Passeriformes > Daphoenositta > Daphoenositta chrysoptera. The sequence continues at coordinate 13,620 of VZRO01007571.1, forward strand.
TGTTTGCTGCAAGTTGAATTTGGAATATGTTCACAAATGTCTTTATTAGTTGGTTGAGGTGGTTTGGGTTTGCATGAGAGATTTGTCAGGCATTTCACGTTTCTGCCTCAGCGTTGTCGTGATTGCCTTTTTTAGTGAAAGGTTGTCAAACTGAGCTGGCCATTAGCAGCGTTCTGACGTTGAGGGTACATTAAGCAGAGCTCATTCCATGCATTGATGAGGATGGCCTGAACCTACAGGGCAATTAATGAGTGAGGGCTGCCTTAGCAGATACTCCTGGGCTGGGTCTGTTCCCCGCTGTTTCCTAGAAAGCTCTGCAGCTCTCAGCTGCTCATGAGAACGCGATGGGGGTTCCGAATCCAGCACTGCCCTGCTTCTCCACTTAGCAACTGCTCCTGCACCCTCTTGAGATAAGGCAGTGTGTGGGAAGCACGGGCCTCTTGCCAAGTGGCCAGCTCAAATTGGATATGGCAGAACAGAGATAGGAGGGCACTTCCTACTTGACTGGCAGTGTTTAATGGATCCCAAGCGAGAGGAGAGATTGCTCTGTGAACAGCTTTGGGAGGGCTGCTGGCTAAGAACTTTCACACGCCTCGTCTGGCCTGTTTCCAGCTCGAGGTAACAGGGGGAAGGGTGCAGGAGGAATGTGCTTCGAAAGGGGATTTATCCCTGAGCAGTCAAATTCAACTGTTGTATGAAAGTCTTCCATTCTTGCTTGCTAGATAGCTCTAACCCATCAAGGAGGGTTTCTGTTCACGAACAATAGCCAGTAAGGTTGTCCAGTCAAATTTTTTTCAAACTGGAATCTGCACATCTGATGGATATTCAGGAGACTGTGGTGTCTGAAAAAAACACAAGGCAGCTACTACATTGATTAGACAGCTAGTTATTAGACATTGACTACTACATTTTTATAGAACAATGTTTTCTTAAGATGTGATAGTCCATCATTTTACCCTCTGTGGGCAAACCAAATAGTAAGAAAGATAGGAAAGACATCAGTTAAATTAGAAGCATCAGTGGTTTTCACCTGCACAGGCAATACACTTTCAGATCATAATCTTGGTTACACATACTGTATGAAATTGGGCTACATAGTGCAAATTCAGTAAATAAGCAAAGCAGATAGATATCATTGGCTAAAGACAGTTTTGCTTGGTGATGGAAGGGAAATGTAACTGTGTTGAATCTATTTAAATATCCTTTCCTATTGCCCTGTATACAGGACAGCAGAGAATTCTGCCCTGCTGCAGTTTGCAGTCACTGATTCACAGACTGCCTCAGGCTGGAAGGGACCACAGTGGTGATCAGGTCCCACTTCCCTGCTAGAGCAGCGCCATCCCAGAGCACACGGCACAGGATTGCATCCAGAGGGTTCTGGAATGTCTTCAGGGAGGGAGACTCCACACCCCTCTGGACAATCTGTTCCAGTGCCTGATCACAGCACAGGACAGAAGTTCTTCCTCCTGTTCAGGTGGAACTTGCTGTGCATCAGTTTCTGTCCCTTGCCCCTTGTTCTATTGCCTGGCACCACGAGGAAGAGCCTGCTCCATCCTCTGACACCCTCCCTTTGATACCTAGGCATTGATGAGATACTCTCTCAGTCTTCTCTTCTCGAGGCTGAACAGACCCAGCTCCCTCAGAGAGATGCTCCAGTCCCTTCATCACTTCCATCACCCTCTGCTGGACCTGCTTCAGGAGCTCTGTGTCTCTCTTGTCCTGAGGAGCCCAGAACTGGACACAGCCCTCCAGATGTGGCCTCACCAGGGCTGAGTGGAGGGGCAGGATCGCTTCCCTTGATCTGCTGTAAATGCTTTTCCTGATCGACCCCAAGATGTGCTTGGCCACCAGGACACTCTGCTGGCTCATGGACAGCTTGCTGTCCACCAGGACACACTGCTGGTTCATGGACACCTTGCTGTCCACCAGGACCCCCAGGTCCTTCTCTGCACAGCTGCTTCCCAGCAGGTCAGCCCCAGCCTGTGCTGGTACATGGGGTTATCCTTCCCCAGGTACAGGATCCTGCACTTGCCTTTGCTGAATTTCAGACAGTTCTTCCCTGTCTCTTGCCCATCTCTCCAACCTGTCGAGGTCCCTCTGAAGGCCTACACAGCTCTCTGGAGTATTGGCTGCTCCTGCCAGCTTTGTGTCATCTGTGAACTTGCTGAGAAGGCATCTGCCCCTTCATCCCAGTCATTGATGAATGAGTTAACACTGGGCCCAGTACTGACCCTTGTAATAGGCCTCCAGGTATCCCTGTGCCACTAATTCCAGCCCTCTGGGATCTGCCCTTCAGCCTCTTCTCCATCCACCTTCTTGTCCCCTCATCCCCTCCTGGTATAACAAAGCGTTATTTTTACATCTGTGTTTATACCTGCAAGCAGAGGTTGCCCCAAGGCTGCACGGGTTTTTGATGAAGCACACGAGCTCACTCTCTCTCGCAGGTTTCTTGCCTGACTGCTGTCCCCTGGCTGCCTGAGGCTGTGCCACCACCCCGATGTGCTGCTGTGGGCTGCTGAGCACAGCCTGGCCTTAGCTGCTTAGCCGTGCCTCTCAGATCCTCACGCCCTACAGGAACTAATCCATGTAAAACAGTGTTAGAAACAAAATAAGCGAGCCCTGACAGCCTTATTAAAAGGGGTCGAAGCCGGAGTCTTTGTTGAAAGTAATGCCAGCCCCCTGTTTTGTTGACTCAGAGATTATCTCACTCCTTATTCATTAGCAGGGTCAGGGGTGTCCTATTGAAGAGCCATCCCCAGCTCACTGACAAACAGCAGGTGCAGCCTCTGCCTGCAACACGAACAGAAACTGCCAGGACTGTGACAAGGCTTCCCAGCTCTCCCTGCCCAGCACCTCATTTCATGGAAAGGAGGCCCTAAGCCCACTTCTTCCCTAATTTCTCATCAGCTGCAGACCTTAGAGGTTTGCATTACTGCGGTTCTGAATATGTGCCCACAAACATCTGGAGCAAACGCAGCAGTATTCTTGTGGAAGGTCATAGCAAGGGATGCCCAGTAGGTATTTATGCACTTGAGCTCTATATTTTTGTAAAAAGATGAGGAATGATTCTTCAGATAGTTTTTATGGGAACTGGATGACTCTAGTTTGGATTGCATTGAGGAATGATGATTAGATTCAGATTGGGTAAAGTATAATGAAATAAAATAGTACTTTATTGACGTCCTTTGATTTTAGTTTTTTAGTTTGTTAAATAGAATCTGGCTTGTTTAATAAAAGTAATTGCCTTTTCAAAACTATAGAAGACTATACCTTAACTATGTAAAAAATTATTAAAAAATTAAATTTTTACTTTCTGGTGAAGATATGTCTCAATCCAATTTCTACCGTAGAGATGTATTCATCTTAGAATTGTTGTGTTTTGGCATAATTTGAAACTATTCTCTTTAGAACATGTTTATTGCATACTTAATTTATAATGAAATGTTTGTTGGCAAAAGAAACTAAAAATCTGTATTGCCATTGCCTTTGTTGTGGACAGACCCCTTTTATCAGAAAAATCGTTTTTTGTTGAAGTAGTTAAACTGAAGCACTGTTGAATGATGGGTAGAGTTAATGCATTCAGGTTAGTGTTTCATTTTTTACCCAAGCACCATTATTTCCCAAACGAATCACACAGCTGCCATCACTACAGCCCTTCCCCGGTGTCCTTGGTTTCTCTCTGGACGGGTTGGTACGTTGTGGAGCAGGGGGGATAAAACGTTCGGGTTTCTTCCGCTGTGAAGCTGCACAGGATTGCACCGCAGAGGCTGCGCTCTGCCCGCGTCTCAGGCTGTCTCTGCTCTGTCTTTCAGATAATTCAGCCCCTCCTAGAGCTGGAGCAGAACCGCAGCAAGCTGCAGCTGTACATCGGGCACCTGACAGCCCTGTGCCACGAGCGCGACCCGCTGATGCTGCGGGGGCTCGCCCCGCCCGCCGCCTACGGCCGGCACGGCCGGCGCGCCGGGCCCGAGCAGCTGCGCGGGATGAGCCCGGAGCAGGTGAGGCTTCCAGCCATTCGGGCTCTCCTGGGGCGCCGCTCCCAAATGGGCTTTCCTGGGGTGCCGCTCCGAAATGGGCTCTCCTGGGGCGCCGCTCCCAAATGGGCTCTCCTGGGGCGCCGCTCCCAAATGGGCTCTCCTGGGGCGCCGCTCCCAAATGGGCTCTCCTGGGGCGCCGCTCCCAAATGGGCTCTCCTGGGGCGCCGCTCCCAAATGGGCTCTCCTGGGGCGCCGCTCCCAAATGGGCTCTCCTGGGGCGCCGCTCCCAAATGGGCTCTCCTGGGGCGCCGCTCCCAAATGGGCTCTCCTGGGGCGCCGCTCCCAAATGGGCTCTCCTGGGGCGCCGCTCCCAAATGGGCTCTCCTGGGGCGCCGCTCCCAAATGGGCTCTCCTGGGGCGCCGCTCCCAAATGGGCTCTCCTGGGGCGCCGCTCCCAAATGGGCTCTCCTGGGGCGCCGCTCCCAAATGGGCTCTCCTGGGGCGCCGCTCCCAAATGGGCTCTCCTGGGGCGCCGCTCCCAAATGGGCTCTCCTGGGGCGCCGCTCCCAAATGGGCTCTCCTGGGGCGCCGCTCCCAAATGGGCTCTCCTGGGGTGCCGCTCCGAAATGCTGGGGAGCCGTTCTGTGAGCGGTGAGAGCAGGTAGCAAAGGTGAACTCTTCAGCTCTAAAAGGAGTCAATAATTTTTTAAATCATTGCCATATAATGTTTATTATGGAATTTCATCTCTTCTTTTATCCGTACTTGAGGCCGTGCATCTACACACTCGTGGGAGATCAAGCTGCAAGATACCCCTTTTGCCATGTTTTAACTAACAAATTGCTAACAAATTTTAGCTGCTCTCTATCATTTAATGTAGTCATCAGGATCCTAAATCTTACTTCAATTGCATAAACCACTTATATTTTAACTGACACATTTTTATGAGTCTCATTATATAAATGAATGCACTGTCCTTATGTGCTCTTGCAGAACATTCTGCCGGTGATTTCTGCTGCTCACCACCTTACCTGCACACCTGAATCAAGATTTGGACTCGGTGTGCTGGAGGTGATACACCCATGCTTATATACACACACAGTGACTTCAGAAACCCAACTGTAAATTTCCTGGAGTTTTGGAATACAGAACTGAAAGGGTTTAATAAGAGTTTGTCTGATGAAGTCTGCACTAGTGACTGTCAATCTAGTTATAAATCAGCTACTGAAATAATCTTTCTTTCTCCCAGCTCTGGTAATGTCTTTCCTTCCATAATCCCTTCATAGGCAGTTTTTTATCTCTTGTTTTTGGACTATAATTCTCCATTCCATACAACCTTTTTTCTAATTCCTTCCTATTTCTCTTTTCAAATTTTTTTATTTTACTATTTTAGTCCTATATTTCTGAATGTCTTTTTTTCTTTTTTTGTTAATTTAACTACTACAAGGAACTTGTAGCAGAACTAAATGTGACTAGTTTTGTCTTTTTAACCCTGGCTTTGCATTATAATGCCAAGTCTTTCACTGTTCACTTTCACGTGTGCTACACCAAACTCTATCCAGTGTGCACACAAGCTAGAGTAAGGCAAATATAGTTAAAAAGGGGAATTGTGGGTCAGTGGACATATCTTGAGCCTATCTCAAACACTCAGCTCTGGCTTGCTTTCTTTGTGATTTTAAAGCTAACTTCCTTGAACTTTCAACTCAAGACTGAATTTTGATTCCAAAATTGAAGAGAGCAGCCAAATTGTGGGAAAGCAAGAGAAGCATGTCTGAAAACTCAGAAAGAGCAGACCTCGGGAGATAAACATGCCTGTAACAGGGCCGAGATGGTACAAGACAGTCATTCTCCCTCTCCCTTTGTTCCTTTTTCACACATTCAGTGATTCAGCATGTGCTGTGTGCCTCCCTCGGTATCTCCATTTACTCTGTAGCTGTGACACATTCCTGTCCCTTCAGAGCCTGCCAGATTCTCTAATCACTGATACAGGATTAAAACTTTTCAGTTTAATGCATGCCATCCTCCTCTATTAAAGCCTTACAGCTCCTATGTTATAAATCAAAACATGAGGCATTATTCTTTTGAACCACCTTGTCTGTCAGATTGGGATGAAGCAGTGGGTGACAAAACCTGTAGCACATATGGGAGGCACCTCTAAAAACAAGAGTGGATATGGACAAAGTTTGGATATCCCTGAAATAAATTGTTGTGGTGGTCTTCGTTCATAATCAGGATCTGTGGGGACAGGTGGTATTTGCAGTGTGATCAAGAGATGTGAGTAAAGAAAATAGGAAAGGTTTTCTTTGTCAAGTTCTTCTGAATAGTCAGCCCAAAAATGGTATTTCCCATGAAAACTTTGCTAGTCCATTAGCAACATTTATGGGTTAAACAGTAAAGAAAGCGTTGTGAGAAGTTGTGAGAAAAGAGAATTACCTCAGTTGTTCTGGAGAAGAGAAAAAAATTCTTTTTCTACCCTCTCACATTATTGTCTTAATTCTGCACTGCTGTCACCGCAGTTGTTTAAAGTTGCTTCTCCATTCATTCCCAAGCATAACTAATGTCAGCTAAAATAAAATGTAGCTGTCTCTTCTGCTTTCCCATACTCACTCAGATGGTATTTAAGAAGCTTCAATTGCAAAACACAAACTAATGATATATTTCAATTTACAAAGCAGACCTTTCATTTAAGCCATGGAGCTTTTCTGTTTCTAGCTGCAGAGTTTCCTTTGTGCTTAAAGTATTCCCATGGGGGGTGGGAATCAGCTCTCCAGATTTGCAGAAGCCCATCACAGAATACCCATTTTGCATCTTTGGAATTTTAATGAGTTTTGTAAATTACTTCAAATCCAGTGCATTAAATTCACTCCTGTCCCTTCTAATATGATCTTTTGTAGATAATGCTTTACAAGCCTCAGTGGGAAAAAATTAATCCTCTTGAATGTTAAGAAGTGCTAACATGCTTAGGGAGGATACATTTAACCAACACCAATAATATTTAAGAATGATGCCAACGTATCCACTTCTCACCAATGAGACTGCCTAGTTTGGTTTAGCTGTTTTGGGGTTTTTTTATAAATAGTTAAGAATTCATTTTCATACTGCTGCTTTTGGAGCTGTTATTTCCCACTGCAGCAACTTTATTGACAAAGGTTGGTTTGCTGTGTTTCATCATGGCCAATATATTTGGTAGATCTTTCACACCTGCTGGGCAGGCCCAGGTACCAATAATAGGAGTTTTCTGTGGCTTCTTTTGGTAGATACAACTGGCATATGAAATAGATTTAACCTTTTCACTCTTCCAGTGCACCCACGGTGACCCACAGAAATTAATGTACACATAGTCGCTGGAGAAGTGTCTGCCAGCATCAACACCATGGATCTAAGGGGCATTTGTTGCCACATAAATAATTTTGTAGTCTCAAAGTCTGACTGGTAATTGGTGCCTCTTATCTATAACAGTGTCTTGACACTACCATTAAGTTCAGTGATAATCCTTAGAGACTTCAGCTGATTGCAGAATATCCTAAGCTGGAAAGGACCCACAAGGATCCCAACTCAGCCCTGCTCAAGAGATTCCCAAGAATCACAGCAGGTGCCTGAGAGCATTATCCAAACATTTCTTGAACTCTGTCAGGCCTGGGGCTGTGACCACTTCCCTGGGGAAGATTGATTGTAATCAAGCTCTGGGGCCAAGGTGCTGTATCATTCTTTGTTGGCATTTCATCAAAGACGTGTTGTAAGGCTGGCTTATTGTAGTAAAATTTTGGGCCATTTGTAATGAAGAACTGAAGCCAGTATTTATGAGAATATGGTGTCTCAAAACCTAATCTAAAATAATATACTAGACTAAGTTGAGGACAGTAAAGAATCTAAAGTGCTCAGAACTGTGTCATTAAATTATTCCTATAGTGGAAATAATATCCCTTTGAGTCAGTTCTGACCCAGTGTCCCCAAATAAGCTAGCCAGTACTGTTTCTGGAGCTGCCATCCTTCAAGCAGTTCGTGTCCTATTTGACTTTTCTTATTAAAAAACTGAAGTTACCAGAAGGAAAGAGGAATGTTCCAAGTCTTGACACTAAGAAAAAAAAAATCCATTCATTCATTATAAATAACTGCGTTATCCTAGCAATTTCTATTAAATACCATATTTTCTTTCACTTTGTCCTAGAAGTATCATTACATTAATATCCTTGAGCTCTGTAGAGCTACTGTTCCATTTCACATTTCAGATAGTTGCCTGTAAGTGCAGGATTTTAGTTCTCTATGAAAGGAAATGGCACTAAGAACATAATTATATGGTCCACGTTTTTGTTTATAGTTTGGGTTTTGTTTTGCTCTTATCTGTACAAAAGAAAAGAATGGAGTAGAAACTGGAATTTGCCGAAAATCCCCCCTTAAGTCTGTCAGAGGTGGTGCACTGCACTGGGGTTGAGGCAGCAGTGTGAGAAAGTAAAAAGAGCTAACGAAAAGGAGCAACCAGATATTAGAAGTAGGCAGCAGTGTTTGATTCATTAATAGCTTCAGGACTGTCAGAAATGTTTCTTACCACCCCAAATCCAGCTGTAAATGTGCAGAACCTCTGGGAGCTTCTCTCACCCCCTCCCAGCAGTGCTGCCCCTGCGGCTGTGAGTTACAGAGAGAGCTCTTCCGAAAATCCCTGTGACCATCAAAAGCCCTCGCGGTGCAGAAAGGTCTTCCCTCTGCCCGTGCACCAGCTCCAGCCAAAGCACAGAACTTCCAGGGATTCCTGCTTACTATCCTCTCCCAAGAAATCAGCAATGCGTTTTGTGCCCAGCTGCCCGAAGGCGAGGAGGGAAAAGGTGATAATGTCCCTTCACTGTCTCGGTCTCAGCCTGCTGGGTCAGATACGCAGTCATGGCTTGGTTCCGAGGAGCAGAATTTACCTTGCCCTTAATTCACGTTTCAGTCTCCACAGAGCAATGTTAAGCTTTTCATACAAAAGGACACCAAACCTCATATCTGTAGGTGTCAAATTTCGTTTTAAAATTGCGTATTTGATTGCTAAATTCTGAAAATATTCAACACATATTTTGATTTGTTATACAAACAATATTGCAAGTGGGATAAACTTTAAATTACAAATAGCCATTTTATAAACATCCTGTTTACTTCTTTGTTCAGATTCTGCTTGTGTTCTTCTGTGTCATCTATGAGGAATTACTCAACTTATTTAGTTTCTGTAAATAAATTACTCTGCTGTGATTTGCATTTAGTCATTCTAAATTACTCTGTTACTTCAGAGTTTACCCTTGTCTTCCTTCTCTGACTGCTCTTCTATTAGTTTGTTATCTTCCCCCACTTGATTTATGTCATTTATTTTTAATTTGTAATCTTATGGGAATGCATAATGTATTTTAAAGTTAAACATTCCACTTCTGGTCTCTGTTAGAAATTAGAAGTAATAATTGCAACAATTTATATCCTTCTTCACGTGCAAATCTACTTCCTGAGTTTGGTTGAGAAAGCAATGGATATGGGAACTCTCTAAAACTGTTACATTTTAAAACATTTTAAACGTTAATGTTTTGTGCGAGGATGAGAACAGTGTGATAGTTCTTAAAGACTGGTTAAAGTCACAAACAATTACCTGTAAGTTGGCCGTGTCCCTAATGCCGTAGCATTATTCATTTTTATTTGTCCATGAAATTGCTAATAATAATTAAAATACATACTATCAATCAGGAACATTAACAGTTCCTAACTTGAAAAGAGTTATAAAGCCAAGCAGAATGGATATTTTAATTAAAAGACCAGACTGTTTCGTTTGAAATCTTAGTTTTATTTTTAAATGCATGTTTTTAAAATATGTTGAAAAAGCTAGCACAAGCCCCAAATTTCCAGATAGATCAGAAATATTTAAGGGTTTACATTAAAATTTTTTCTCTTTTTGTTTTTGAAGTTTGGCAGACCAGATTTCCATACTCGTAACCCTTTCTTTTGGCCACTTTATAGGTATATAGTTGGGAAATAAAGGTTTATATCTTTATATCTAAGCTCTCACTGCTTCAAACACACATATTTACACTGGCTTGTCTGGGTAGATGCAAAAGCTCTTGACCATTTGCCTGAGGTACAGTGAAGTTTAACTTATTTTGAGACAAAACAAGGGTTTAGATTAAATCAGTGTAGTTTCTTATTGATGCTTACTTCTGTTACTTTAAGCTCTAAATGTATTTTTCAGATTAACCATGACCTGATCCAGAAACACTTGAACTTGGGAGAAACGTAATTCTATTTCCCAGTATTGTATCCTTATAGAACTTCTCCACTAACTTTCTTTTTGTGCTGCTCTACAAGCTCTTCATATTCTGTATTTGGGTTTACTGTCCATAGCCCAAGATTATTTTGTTGGGCTTATCTTGCTTTTATAAGGCATCTTATACATAACTGCTGACTAGTACAGCAAGAGACTGAGGCTTCACTGATGTTGCACTATTGCCCCACTGAAGACAACATCCTGAAGGATTCTCCCTCGTCCACCAACTTGCTTTCAGTTTTGAAGTCCAGTCTCTTTGAGGTGCTTTTGTATTTCATTAATGGAATTGCTTTGTCCTTTGCTGGAGCTTCACGGGGAAGGTTTGGCTGAAAGGCAGGGGAGGAGGGATGCTGGCTGGGCAGGTGAGGGGCAGGACCTGTGCCCTCCCTGTGACACTGCCCGGGCAGGTGAGGGGCAGGACCTGTGCCCTCCCTGTGACACTGCCCGGGCAGGTGAGGGGCAGGACCTGTGCCCTCCCTGTGACACTGCCCGGGCAGCTGAGGGGCAGGACCTGTGCCCTCCCTGTGACACTGCCCGGGCAGGTGAGGGGCAGGACCTGTGCCCTCCCTGTGACACTGCCCGGGCAGGTGAGGGGCAGGACCTCGGCTCTCCCTGCTAACACTGCCCTCTCCTGGCTCTCCTCCCGGGACCCGGAGCCCTTGCAGGTGCCGGATAAGAAAAGGAGAATGATAACGTTGGCTGTTTCTCCTGTTGCTCCCATGGCCTGCCACCCTTCTGATGGATGGCTCCATGGAATCTCTGTGCTGCCCGAGGAGCCAGAAGGTGTCCCAGCCATGTCCCAGCCGTGTCCCAGCCGTGTCCCAGCCATGTCCCAGAGTGCAGGCTCAGAGCATCCCCGGGAGCTCACTAGTGCTGAGGTGCTTTGCAGGCTGCTGTAACTGGGGCCCCCTTATCTCTGGGATCTCACCAGGCTCAGCAGCCCCTGACTCTGAGGCAGTCCCTGAATCCCAGTCCCCTGGCTTTCAGTATCCAGCACTGCTCCTGCCTGCTTGCTCTGACTCTCTCAGCCCTGCCTGCTGACTGGACCTTTCCTAGCCTCATCCATCCATTGTGAGTTCCTGGCTAACACCTCTGCCAGGCTGCTGGAACTGATCACCCATCCACAGGCTGCCCTTCCTGAGCCATCAGGGCTCGCTGCTGAGTCCCCCTTCTCCCCCAAGAGCCCTTCCAGAGCCTGCAGTGCTCCCCTCCCTCTCCTTTCCCCACTTCCCCGGCTCATGTCGCTCCACAGAGCGGGATCAGGTTGCTCTTGCATTGTGATTCTTGGCAGGAGCCCCTCTCGGATTCCTATGGCTGCTCTGTGAGTTCAGCAGCCAGTAGGAACAAAGCACATAAGAACACATTAAACCAACATTCAGCACGCAAAGCCCCAATAATTTACTGTATGCTACCCTGCCTAGTAAAGGGAACAGTGTAGCAAGCTTGCCCTTTTAATTTCCTTTCTCACACTTTTGTCTATAGAAGCCTGCACCATAACTTCCTTAAAAAGCATTTTTATTTATTCCATAGTCGTTCTTAGGCTGTTTGTTTTCATGCAATGTTTCTTTCAGAAACAATCTACTGTGCTTTGCTTGATACCATCACTAAACAGAGACATGCTGTTGTATCTGATTAGAATTTTAATTGTAGAAATCTAACCTTTGCCACTGCATTGTGCTCTTAAAGTGGTAAAATGATCCCTGCTGTGCTGCTGCCTGTTAGTTCTCTCCTTTTAAAACCTGCATTGAGCAGCGTTACAGATGTGCAAAACACAGATCATGAAATTTGTATACTGATGAACGGTTATCCCTTCAGGCATGAAAAATGCCAGTTTGACATTCTTTCCATGTCATATATTAACATAGTAGAGTTCCAATAAAAACACTAATCAGTTAGGAATAAGAAATGTTATAGAACTGACAGAAAATATTAATTTTTTTAAAACCACACAAAATATAAAAGAAGGTTCAAATAAGATAAGATAGTTGCTCACAGCAGCTCAAAATGACAAAGAACTTTGGCTTCAGAAGCTGGGAATAAGCTTCAGAATCCATCTCATGTGTATGTACCTGCTACATATATGCTTGTCTTATATTCATAGGGAATGTACTTCATTAGAAAAAAATCCTACCACTGAAAAAGGAGCTTTTTGATATGTAGTATAGGGCAGGGCTGTCTGCTTGAAAGCTTATCCAGTCTATCTATCCATATCATCTGGCCTAGAAAGGGATGCTGCTTCTCCTTGTTGTGTGAGATCCTTAGACCAATGTGAGTACAGTAATCCCTAAAATGCTTGCACAAATTACAGCCTTCTGTGGGATTTTGCACAGTTCACGGGCCAGCACGGACTTTATCAATTGCTGGGCAGATAAACAGGTTGCTGAAGGCAGATGTTTCCTGTTCTTTATTGAGACTCTCTGGGCCCCTAATTCTGGCAATGGCACTAGGGTCGAAGCTAAAAGCTGTGTTTGCATACACTCCAGTACGTTGTGTGACATGGTTTGGGACACTGCTTGTTGGAGAAACTGTTTATAAACTGTAGACAGAGTGAATAATATAAAGTTTGAAATTCTGTGTCCTGTTATGAGCCAGTTATAGTCATCTGAAGAACCAGTGACCCAACAGGAAATGCAGAGTTAGTAAACAAAATTCATGTATGTTCCACTGCTATTGTGTGTAGTCATCTTATAACTGAGGTAGGAAACAGAGTTCTGAAAATTAGTAATTCCACAGGAAAAACAGAATTCTGGCTAACTCTGGGTGTATTATGTATAATTATGTGACATTCCTATTGATTTTGTATCAGGAATAATTCTGAAGTAATGACCTATGAAACATTCTGTTGCTCATGAATAGAAGTCAAACTATTTAAAGCAATATACTAGCAAGGCACTGTATTGCTTCTGGAATATGGTTGCCTTCAGAAAAACATTCTACAGAGGAAGTTTTCCTCATGTTTATCATAGAACAATGTATTAAGGAGTAGGTAAGTCCCCTTTACTGGGAAGGTCACAAACCTGGTCCTGTGGAATGAAAAAGTGAAATAAAGAGTATGGGGAGGTTCCAGGTGGGGGAGTCACCAAGGGAAGGCGCCGGCACTGGAAGTGCCAGCACGTGTCACCTCTGTTAGCTCCCGTCCTGGCAGTGCTGGTGCGGCCGAGCCCGGTGGCAGGGCTGTCCCCAGTGAACACACCTGAGAGCAGGTGGTGACGGTGTCTCTGTGTGCCCCTGGCAGGGCTGTCCCACAGTGAACACACCTGAGAGCAGGCGGTGACCGTGTCTCTGTGTGCCCTTGGCAGGGCTGTCACGCACTGAACACATCTCAGAGCAGGCAGTGACCGTGTCTCTGTGTGCCCCTGGCAGGGCTGTCTTGCACTGAACACACCTGAGAGCAGGTGGTGACCGTGTCTCTGTGTGCCCCTGGCAGGGCTGTCCTGCACTGAACACACCTGAGAGCAGGCGGTGACGGTGTCTCTGTGTGCCCTTGGCAGGGCTGTCACGCACTGAACACACCTGAGAGCAGGTGGTGACCGTGTCTCTGTGTGCCCTTGGCAGGGCTGTCCCCACTGAACACATCTCAGAGCAGGTGGTGACGGTGTCTCTGTGTGCCCTTGCAGCTGCAGGAGGAGCTGGAGAAGGGGGAGCGCGAGAGCGCGGAGCTGCAGGAGTTCGCCAACGCCGTCCTGCAGCAGATCGCGGATCACTGCCCCGACATCCTGGAGCAGGTCGTCAACGCCCTCGAGGAGTCCTCCTGACCTCGGCCCCAGCCCCACCGAGCTGCAGAGCAGAGGGACAGCCCACTCAGTCCACGGAGCCATGGCGGTGGAGAGCGACGTGAAAGACAGGAAATGGAACAGAAGCTTCTGGTGCACCTTTTACAGAGAAAACAAAGGCAAAAAAAACCCTCTAAGAACTACATGCTCTCTAGGTTCTTCCAGTCTATGATTAATCAGTCATTTTTGTGTTCATCTTCTCACTGCCTTTCTGTCTAATCTAATCCAATTCCCCATTGACTTTGTTGGTGGTGACTTTTGGATACAGCTAAGCAGAGCTCTTCCAAGTCTACTGAGCAAAGAAGAGGGGATCCACTGAACACAAGCAGCTCGAGTTCTCCGTGAGGTTGCAAGAGTAGCCCTTGCCTTTCATTCATATATTGCTTTTTCCTTCTTTCCTTCTTACCTTCTTTCCTTCTTCCCATTTTTTATTTTCGTGAAAGCTGAAAGCCTGAATTTCACAGTGCTAAAACCAAACCTGAGTGTGCTCTGATTATGGCTCGTGGCTGGCCAGTATCAGCTAGCTCAGGTCTTGCTGCCTGTCTCAATGCTTCTTGTGTTCTTAAATAACAGAGTGAGGAAAGGAAAGTTTCCCTACTTGCTCCTGTTAGTCACTTCATCTACCAGCTGGGAAGAAAGGTAGGCATACTGGTACTTTCTGTTTACTTAACTTGGATTTTTATTGTTCACTGGTCTGACTCTGAAGTGCTAGGTGGGGCATTTTTTGAGGTAACTGTTTTCATCTGTTGATTTTTGGGGGGTTTAAGATGAGGTGTCTCATCATAGGTCTGCGTCTCCTAAGATCCTACTTTATAGAGAGCTCTCTCCCTTCAGCCAGGTGTGGTCAACAGGTCAATTCCCAGCTTTAACTTGTATAGTTTGTCCAGTTCTTCAGGCCATAGCTTTGTGAACACTAGCTGTCATCAGAATAGTCTTCAGCATTCTGTAAATGAGAAAATTGAATTATTTAGCTTAAAAATATAATTTTAAAACTTAGTTAGGTAAATCAGTGTAGTATAGTTCTTACTATAATTATAATTTAATTTATTTTGGTTTAGCTTACATTGACAAGGAATGAGTTTGAGTTTAGAGCAATAACCCTTACGAAGAGGAGCATCTCTGTTGGAGTTGGCACCCAGCTGAGTAGATAGGTGTAAAATCACAGCTTTACTTAAACCAGTGCAATTCTTCTGTGTATCTGAGAGGCCTTAGTTTTATTCCCATCCACCTTTGGCACTCGTTACAGCTCCTGCTGATAGTTAACATGACCTGAAATACCAGGTCAGTTTGTCGTTGTGGTAGCAAGTCAGAAATCCTGTTTTATGAGTAGGACTTGGGTGTTCATTCTTGAACTATGCATTAATGGGGAGACACGTTTTTTCCTGGCTACCAGTGGTTATGTGTGTCTGGGGGCATCTGCAGGACAGAACCCTGTACCACGTCCCCATCTGCTCCTTACAGGAGTGTGCCTGTCTCATATTACTTCAGAGAGGGAGGGGAAGGCAAAAGGAGACCAAATACCAACACAGCAGTGGAAGAAATCTTGCTTTTCTAGTCACTAGCTAATTGTGAATCCTCTCAGTAAACCTCCCATTCAGAGTCTGCAGTTTAATTCCGTATTGCTTACTACATTTTGAGCTTAATAACTAAGCTATTATGCTAAGGAAAAGGTTCCAGGCCCTTTCAAGAAAACTGCATTTCTTACGTCTTTCAGATCCACAGCACAGCTCCCCTTTAGGTCTTTAACACCTTATTTTTATCTTTAGAAGTGACCAATTGCTTCCAACAGAAAGGGGAAGCAATTGACTAAGGGAAGATGTACCCTGTAGGTTTTTTCCAAACAAGCACTGAAAATTGGGCAAAACCAAAACCTTATGTACTTTAGACTCTATTGAAAACTAGCTGATTTAAAATAAATCACATCCCCATTGATTCTGCTGTAATAATTCAGCAGAAGGAGCTGGAGTCATAGCCAGGGTGTCTAGGAGGAAATAGGTCTGCAAAGAAGAGGCGATTCCCACCTTTTCCAACTGTTGAATTGCCAGTGCTTTGCAAATCAGGAGAAGCAGCTTTAGTTCTTCCTGTAACAGCAGCCTGTGTCTGAAGGTTTTTTTGTGTCATGTCTGAGGAGAGTAATGGGAACCTGAGTGTGTGGAAGGGGGGAAGCCGGAAGGCGTGCAGACAGAAACTGTACACACTGCTGGGCCGGGCCTCACCCCAGAAACACCCCTTGGTCCCATTGTCTGAGTCAGCACGTTTCCATAGGAGCTGTTGTTTTGAAATCTTTCCTCGTGCTTTTTCTTCATCACCCCTAATTACTCACTCAAGGAATTTAATGCCGCCTGTAAAAGCATCAGAGCCATCAGCCCAGCATCATCGGCCACCGCCACCCCTCCTGACTCTCTCATTAACTTATATGGTCAAATCTCCAGCTGCCCTGGTTCCCTGCTGTAAAACAATCCTTCCTCTGTGAGAAGCTGTGGAATTTCCCTTATCGATGGTTCAAATGACTCCTGCTTGTAAACCTCTTACCGAGATGTTCCTTGATAGCGTTTCTGCTGGAGGCAGGGGGAGGGGATGGGATGGGAGCAGGGGCGATCACTTCGGGCTGTTCTTTCAATTCTCTGCCTCTGCTGCCTTGCCCACACATCGCAGGGAAGTGCTGCTGCTTCTTCAGCATCTCTAACTTGGCTTGTGGCTGCGTTTCTATAGTTCAAAGTGCCCCAGCCCAAGGCCTGGTGCTGTCACAGCAGCGTGTGCAGGATCTGTGCTTCGGCAGCCAGGAGAAGCTCACTGCCTACAATCCTCCAGGCCTCTTCCAGGGAGGATTTGTCAAGCCTGGCCAGTTTTCATGTTGGCCATTTGGTCCCTTATCTGCCAGCCACACGCCTGCTGTTCCTTCCATCTGGGTTGTTGGGTTCTCGTTAAACACTGTTAATTCCTAGGTCTTACAGGCTTCCCATCTTAAAGATTGACCTTACACCTCCATAAAGTGCTTTCAGGGAGGGAGCAGATCTCATTTAGGAGCAGTCTTGATCTGACTTGATCTCCATCGCACTGTTTCAGGTAATCTCTCTGATCCTGTGTCCACAGAGATCCTGTGGTGAATAGCTTGAGGAACTTTGGGACTTGGGAGGTACTGCTGGCCACGACTTAATGCTGAACATGACCACTGAAAGCTTTTGTTTTCACTCGTATGGAGTGCCACACCATTGGCCTTAAGGCAACAAGGGAATTTTATTCTCATAATCCGTCATGGAATTGCGTATGAGGCACGTGGCAGAAGGGCCATATGTGGCATACCCTGCAATTCTCATCCAGTTGCCTAACCCACCACTGCTCTTTTAAGATCTTATTCCCAAGTGTCAGCAGCCAGGCAGATGCAGACAGTTTCCTACCACAGTGGTCCTGCAGTGCAGCAGCTCTAGGAAATCAGGGGTCCTTCCCAGGGACCCTGGGGAAACTTGCTTTTTCTTCTCCTGTTGAATGAAGTTCCATTTGCTACGGGAGCTGTAAAAGTTTTAATTGCTTTAATATTACTTTTTTTTCTTCTGAGCTGTCATTTGTAGAGAATCTGAGAGATGTAAGGACTCAAGGAGCTGTTTGGAGAAAATTAAGTAGGTCATTTTGGCAGGGTTTGGGCTAAAAAATAACTGAAGCCTGAAGCCCATGTACACTGTAAAAGCTGACACTGCAACCGCACTTGTTCATGATATCCACGAGTCCAAGTCCATATTTTCCTCTGAATCCAGCCTCATGTGAAACACTAAAAGGACATAACACTAGAGTTGCAGGGTGAGGACAAGAGCAGTGTTTGCCATTGGAAGAAGAATTACCTGGCAAGCTCCCAGATGAAGCTCTAAGCTTCTCGAAGTATTCTCTCTCGTTTTGACTGCCTTTAACCAGCTTTCACTCCAGAAAATGCCAAACCCTCTTTGGAGTATCCAGATTTTGCCAAGTCCTGGGGACGGAAGGTGAAGGTCCGACGTGATGCGTGTGCCGTTTCTCGGTGCACGGCTGGAAAATCCCTTCTCTAGAAAATTTCCTGGCACTTTGGGGCTCTGAAATTTGCACAAGGGAGCATAAATGTCATAAATCTTGTAGAGATAACCTTGGTTTTTGAACCAAAGGGGCACCTCTTTTCATTTGCCCTGTAATTCCCACCCGTTCTGCTGCTAGCGCTCAATTTGTTGGGAAATTTCTCCATCTGGTGAGGGTTGACAGGCTTGAGTCCCCACTCTTGTACTAATTGCCAATCACTGCCGCTGCAGGGGTCTTTACAAAGGATGTGGAGTCATGCACTGAGACCATTTTAAAGCAAAAACGTCACTACATCCGTAACTCACGTATCCCTCAAGTGACTCCAGTGACATGCAAAAGGGAAAGAGTACAATCACGGCATCTGATCTTGAAGGGAAGCCTCTCCTCAGCTCAGCGCCTGCCCTGGAAGAGGGGCCCGGAGAGGACGGGGAAGGCTGTGGAGAACCAGCACTGCCCCAGCGGGGTGGCAGGGGCGGGCAGGGGCAGCGGGGGCCTGGCGCCCGGCAAGGCCAGCTCCGCCGAGCCCTCTCATCAGCGTGGCGAGCAAGAGGAGTGTCAGGGGGCCTTTTTAAACAAAATGATGTTTTTAATTGTTTTTTCCACATAAATGGAAGGAACCTTACACAACGGCAGATCCTTCTGAACAAAATGGCTGTGTTCGCTGACTATTTTTAAAACAAAAAAAAAAAAGAAAAACTGTTGCAAAACTTTTTAGTGTCAAAAGCATAAACTCAGAAATTCTGACTTTTTCCAGTGTGTGTGGTGAGTGCTGTAACCCTGTCATCAGTATCTCCCCTGACTTTTTCAGGGGTGTTTTTTTCCTGTTTTGTTTTCTGCTTGTCGATATTGTCTGTGTGGTCCTAAGGCTGGGGCAGTTACCAACAATGTGTGTCTGTTGTCAGATTGAAAAAAAAAAAGATAGTAGTAGAACTGAAAAAGATGTGTTTTAAAAAATATATAAAAATAAATTTCATTAAAAGGAATTCAAGTAAATAAGCAACAAAGCCGTGACTCCTCCTCTCGGGATTGTACGGAAAAGGATTTGTGGGCTTATAATTATAACCAGTTGCCTTTCACAGGCCTTTGAGGTCCAAGGCAGCTTGGCCTCCTCAGAAATGTTACAAACCCTCCATAAATTCCTGCTTTCCCAGGTTTATACTGTACTTGTGTAAGACAGAAATGGGCAGAATGAAACAGTATCTTGGAAATCTATCTTTTCTGGTAACAGTTACCAACACCAGGTGTCCCCTAAGATGGGAACCACTGATGTGAATGGGCCAAACGCTTTGGCCAAATTTTCTGCTTTCTCCATCACACCCCTCGATGCCAGGGGCACGACCAAGTGCAGCTGAGCTGGTGCAGGTGGTTGCAGGTAGTTGTGTGTAGGTTCGTTATCAAAGTTGTATTTCCTTGCCTTTCCTTTCCTTGACCCGTTGATCACGTACCCAAGCGGGTTATGGGGCAGGAAAGGACCAGCAGCCACTTTCTGCTCTGGTTGCATCAAAGTCTTGCATTGCTTAAAAGGAACAACATGAGGCTAAACTGGCATGTAAGGTTAACAAAAAAACTGAGAAATCACTTTACCTACAACAGTAGGTAAAGAATTTCATTAAGTGAATGTATTTTAATTATCAAACTTAACCATATGCTGTTTGTCTGAATTTTGCAAGCTTAGTTCAGGTCTTGAAAATCAAGTCAGTTTGGTTTGCTTTTAAGTAGATATTTCCATTAGGTTCTTGGTGCTTTGGTAGGGCTTTTTGTTCACAAAACGTTGTTTTCTTTCACTTGGAAACTGACAAAAAATGGATCTATGGGTCACTATACTCTTATTTGTTACAAAATGCGGTTATCTTAAAAACCAAGTTCTAAGCCAAATTTTAAAAGTAGACATTGTTCCTTTAATCTGCCCCATCTCCTCAGCTGCCTGCGGACAAGGCCGAGTCCCCCCTCCCTGCCCGGGGATGTTACAGCTCGTTACAGTATAACTGGGAGGCTTCCTCTGAGATGCCTTTACTTGATCAGATGCTGGAGGAGGACGAATCCAATGGGACCATGAACAGGGGAATGATTTCTGTGCTAGCCCAACATGCTGCTCCAAGCCCACTAAAACAGTAAATTGCCGTTTCCTTCCAAGTCAGTGAATGAGGAGAGCTGTGCACCAAATTCACAAATCATCCGTGGAGTTAAACAAATTCTGTGGGATGCTCCATCCGCCCCACAGGCACAGATCCCTCATCTGCTTTGGAAGAGACGTGTTGCACTTTAGTGGAGGGGGAGACGGGCTTTAGGGATGGGATCTAGTGTACTTGAATTCCTTTTGGAAATGACAGCAGCGGGAGACATTGGTGTCCGTGATGCAAGTGCACACGCTGCCTTCAACTTGTATGTGTTTTATTGCTGGAGTCATGTTACTGACAGGATAATGAAACTGCAAAGAAAATGTGTTATATTCAACTTTGCCTTGATAATATAAACACTTTGTTCATTTTTTTTTCTTCTTTTTTTATTCACAGACTAAGTTCATCAGGAAATTATAAAATTATTTAAAAATTCCGTACCATGTCTTTATTTCAGCGTGTGTTGCTTGGTGCCCTCTCCTGCGTGCCCAGGCAGGGAGGGCAGGTAGGAGGCTGAGTGGCCGCATGGCTGTTCCCTGGGACCAGCCTTGAGGTCCCAGTTGTTGTGCACCTGCAGCAGTGGGACAGCCCTGCTGGGGGGTTTGGCTGCAGCACACGCCTGGCAATGCTCAGGGACACAGCTGGGGCTGCCTGCAGGGTGAAGGTGAGGGACTGGCAGTCACAGGGGTGTCCCAGACACCCCTGGGCCTCACAGGTCAGGTGAGTGGAGATGAGCCAGCTGCTGTTACAGTCAGCTGTTCCCTTTGCCTCTCCTGCCTGTTCTGCAAGTCAGTGTGACTTAAACGTTGCTAATGAGAGACCGAACTCCAGATGTGCACCCCGTGTTGAGTCAGGGCTCACATCTTCCAGAGCACTGTGCACCCCGTGTTGAGTCAGGGCTCACATCTTCCAGAGCACTGTGCCTGGAGAGCCGTGCTGTGGAAAGGCCAGCGGGACTGTCCTGCTGAGCGTGGTCCCGGTGGAAGCTGGGCGTGGCTCCTGTCCCTGGGGAGCGAGGAGTCACGGCTGGGACACAGGATGGGCTGTGCTCCTGCAGCGCTGCAGGAAATGGGCTCTACCCCGTGTCCAGCCTCCAGACGCGTTCTGATGACATGGGAAATTGCCTGAGTAATGTCACTGTAACAATCTCATTTTTCTGGCGTTTTTGACTGTTCTAAACAGAATAGCATTGCAACACTGGGTCCCGCTGGTAGAACAATGTCCATGCTAAACACGCTCCACCAGATTCTCCACAGCTGTCCTGAAGCCCTGACAGCACAGACCTCCCCAAGTTGGGACACTTTCTAACCAATTTCTCTCCATTTCTTTCTCCTTTGGTCTGTCTGTACAGCCAGTTTTTCTCTGGGCTTTCTTGCTGGCCTTGTCCCTTCCGCTTTTTCTCGATTTAGCATTTCAGGGGACTCTTAAGATCCTGACTTGTTGCTTCAGTACAAGTGACTACATCCATGTGTAACAGGAACAGGCATCCTGATCTCAGTGCCTGGACGTTCCCTTCCCTTTGCTAATCGGATTTCAATCACTTGGGCTTCAATCAGGCATGTAAAGCAGTGTGTGGAAAAAGGATGCGTGGGGATTAAGGGTCTCAGGAGCTTTGAAAGGAAGAGTCCATCGGCCTCTTGGTTCCCAGTCTGGTTTATGTTCGCTCGAGTGTCTTTGGCTGAGAAGGGGATTCGTGATTCCTGTCAGGCCAGGGTGTGCCTGGCTTTGCAGCACAGTCCAGATCAGC
Organism: Daphoenositta chrysoptera; assembly: GCA_013397915.1. NCBI lineage: Eukaryota > Metazoa > Chordata > Aves > Passeriformes > Daphoenositta > Daphoenositta chrysoptera. Next base: position 35,550 of record VZRO01007571.1, read on the forward strand.
TGAATGAAACCACATGCCACATAAATTTAACCAATTACTGTACAAGGTACCCATCAGTCTGATAATGGCGCAAACACCACCTCTGAAGGACTTGTCCTTTTTAAAGAGGAGTAGTGAAAGGCTGGGAGTCCGAGTCAGCGGGACAGCACATCTGCAGGGAGAGCAGCACATCTGCAGGGAGCAGCACATCTGCAGGGAGAGCTGGGCTGAGCTCGCAGCCCACGCTGGCTCTGCTGCTTGGTGAGCTGCAGGGCCATGTCCCCGCAGGCTGACTCATGTTTTGGATGGCCCATAACAATAACACTGTTCGTGCTGAAAAGAGAAGATGCCAAATGCCTTTTGTGCGTTATCAGGTTACATTTTATGCATTGTGCAGTAAAACACGAGGCATCTGAACAGAATTGTCCGTGTTGACTGCAGCTCCTGTGACACTGAACAGGCAAGGCAGCAGTGGAAACAGCAAATGGTCAGCCCTGGGATCAAGCACACGCAGATTCAAAACATTTCCCTTTGCAGATAGGTTCACAGGGGTGTGCACAGCCCCTGTGCTGCCCAGGCTGCTGATTAGACACGGGCCTTCTGCAGTGCTCTGGCCAGGATGACTTGGGAAAACCTGCTTTGGTAAATCACACCAGTCAGGGAAACTGCTGAAACCACATCTGCAATCCACTGGGAGAAGCTATGTATTTAGGATCTCCTGTTTCTGACAGGATCTGCTGTGCTTGTGCTGCAGATGCCTTCTGCTTATGTGGATTGAAGTTGTAGGGGTGCATCAGCCAGCCCAAAGATTACCCCAAAACAGTAATGAAAGCCAATTGCCTGTGCTAATGATCTGTATATTACTAGTGACCTTTAGACAGGGATTTTGAGATACCAAGTAGCTCTTCTCACTGGGCTTCAGGATGTTTAGAAATCTCAGGCAAATAGTCAAAGTCCTCTTTCTTTAATGTCTTTAAAAACCCTCAAAGTCAAGTAGGGCATATGACCTGGGAAACGAAATGTTTTGTAGGTGGATATATAATTAAATGAGGTGCAAACAACTTTTTTGTGTATCAGGCAAACAGAGCCATCCACCTTGTGCTGGTAGACCTTACTTCTGAATATCCTGGTGATGTGTTATAAAACCTAAGTGGAACAGCTGGGACCAGCTTGGCTGTAGCTGTGGGGTTACAGCAAGTGATTCTCTGGGTGTGGGCTGTAAGTCCATCTGGTTTTAAGTACATGAGCAGTAGCTTTTCCTGGTATTTACAATTGCAAACATCAAAACTATTCTAGAAGATTGACTAAGAAGTTAAATATTTAGGCCCAGGTACTGCAGCCCATTTGTGTGAATTTGTCGCTGACTTCAGTGGGAATTCAGCTCCAAGAATGTCTATGGACACAAATCTTGTGACAAGGCAAGTTAAAAAAACATTTGGCTTCTTTATGTATTGCTACAAAGGATGGGTGGCTGCTGTAGCTCAAAACCCATCCTAGAAGGATTTTTGCTGGGCTTGAGTAAACCCTTCATTTTCTGTAAGGGCACACCATTTTGGGGAACCACAAGTCTTGGAATGTATATGAACGCTCTTAACCTCTCTTATATAATGCACAGAAGCTGGTTTTAGCTCTAAGCAGTGTATCATCTTGTAGCCCAATGTACTGAAGTGCACGTATGCAGAGATGTGTCTGTGCCCATCTGGGTGGGCATATTTCTATATACAGAGCTGCCCACTGGGAACTGTGCTTCAAGAATACCAGGTCTGCAATGGCAAAGGTCTGGAAATTAGAAAATCTACCCGACTTCGTGCCTAATATGTCCATGATGCAATTTTCTGTGAGGTATTTATGTAACTATTTTTCTGCCAGATGCTTCTTTCATTAACTGTGCAGGATGAATTGATTTCTTCAAATTGGTAATTGCACAAACCCTACCACTGCTGCCATCCAAGACCACCAGTTATGTGTCACAAGCCTCTTATTACTTTGGTTCTTTAAATTGTCCCTCATGCTAGTGGTAGCTTAGACATCAGGAGGGCTGTTCCTGTTTGTGCTGTTGCTCCCCGGGTATTCCAGCACTTCCCCAAGCCCCCATCTCTGACCTGGAATTGTCCCCACTTATTCCTGGTGGGTTTGATAATCCCACTCTTCACCTAGCAAAGAGGAGCTCTGTTTCTTCAGCCACAGAGCTGAGCATTAACTGTGATCAGACACCGCAGACTGCCTGAGGCTGGTCAGGAATTCAAAGACTTGGAGATATGGCATTAAAATGGAGGTAGCGATGTTCTTCCTCTGTTCTTCCTTATTGTCTACAAAGCACAGTGACTTTCCCAGCCTGGTCATTCCTGGCAGCAACACAAGCCTTTCACTAAGTCCCATGTGAAATATTTGAGGCTGCCTGACAGCTGAAGTGACTGACACATCACAGAAGGGGCACATGTGTGCAGACACTTGTAGTCTGCAGTTGCAAAGAGCTGCAAAATGCAGTGTCAGATACTGAATGGCTGGAGGATGTGCAATACATGCACAGGGGATGTAAAGACTGAGTGCAAAGTGCAGAAGGAAGTAAATTTGATTTCAGCATCTCATTTTTTTAGTCCTCACATGAGTTTAATCAGCAGTTCATGCCATTCGTCTATGATTTAATTAATTTAGCATTAATAGTTCCTATGAGTATGGTGGTGGTGGTAGTCATTGAAGTTTGAGAAAGCACTTTCTAAGGATATTTTGAACTGTTGCCACTTTTGCTGATATCCTGCATTATAAAGTAACACATTTTGGATTCAGGTATGTTTTCCCAGTCCAAGTGGTGACTGTGTAAGTTGGTTTTCAGAGAGAGCTGGGGCTTAGCAGCAGGAGCAGCCAGGGAAGTTCCACGGGCTCATGGCACCCACCAAAGGCAGGGAGGTTCAGCTGTAGCACAGCACCACAAGTGAGAGTCTGCAGTGCTGCTCTCTCACCTGATCTGACGCCTGAGAGACTCCTTCTCTATAATTTTGACTCTACCAAGGAGTTTATTTGGGGAGCTACTCTTGTATGTATAAATCCATCAGAATGATGCTTGTACAGGATATCCTCTTTTCACTTTTTCTTTTCATTTCTTGTTTAAGCATTTTTAGCAGGATGCAGCTGAAGTAGTAACCAAGCCCTTCACAGCTTCCTGCAGAGCTTGGCTCTGCTCCCAAGATGCCTCTTCACTGTGCTGGGCACAGCCAGTGGATCCTTGTGTCTCTACAGACTCTTGGGGCTCCAGAGATGTAAAGTGAACCAGGGTGAGTGGGAATTCACGCTGGTATCTTGATTGTCTGCACGAGAGGAGGCCCTACAGCAGGGTTTTGTACGGAAAACCAAGAATCTCCAGTGAGGATGATGTATGAGCGTGGCAAGGTCCTGCTGCTGCTCAGCAAGGCCGGGGAGGACACTGGGAGCTGGGACCTGCTGTGTCAGCTGCCACCCCTGACTGAGATCTGTGTGGGTAGGGGCACCCTCCCTGCCAGTCACCGGGGCTGGGCTCACTCGCAGCACTCTGTCCAGCAGCTGCAGCTCCGTGGCTCCCATTCTCTCCTCAGATGATAAACCAGCAAAATGCTTCACGGCAGTAGCACCCAAATTTCGGAACTGCCGACTCTCTGTGTGTCTCAGAAGCAGCGCCCACTTCTGTTATCTTTATTTTTGGATCCTAAGCGGTTGCACACGAGGGGGTTGCTGGTTACTTTGGACAGCCCTCAGATATCTGGCAGGCGTGGCAAACACGAGGACTGCCACCCAAAGCACATGGTGCTGCTGCTCCTTCAGGAGCACATGGTGGGAACTAAGTGGCTGTCTCCTGCAAACTCCTTTGTGACCATTTCTAGGACAATAGAAAGTATTATCTCACAATACTATAAGGTTCCTCTTTTTCCTGCCCCGGTGATGGGAGAAATGTGAAACACTGTCTTGAGGACAGATAAAGACAATAAACTTTTTCCCCTTGTGCATTCAAAATCCTCCATCCCTGCAGTGATATTGCACACCACGGATTGTGCTTCCCACCGGTGCCCTCTGAAGGGTCTTCTCCAGTTAGTTTGGCAGCAAGATGACACCTTGCATCCAAAACAGATCCCTCACTAGACCCTGGAGGAACCTCGAGGAAATGACAAAACTGGGATTTGTCTGCAAAGCATAATGCAAGTTCACATCTTCCATCAGGAATCCGTGTCCACAGCCCTCCTCCTCGTGGCAGGGAGGGATTGATTTTTGTGCCCCCTGGTTCCTCATGGACCTGAGGAGGGTTTGGCTGCTGAGCCAGCCCGTGAGCCTGGTGTGCCAGGGACACAGCAGCTGCTGGCCTCACGCTGAGCTGCAGAACAAGCCCTTTGCCAGATGGTGGAACCTGGAGATGTGGTGCACCCACTGCAATGGCAGCCCTGCCAGTCTCCCCCAGCAGCCCCAGCCAGGCACGAGGATTTCAAGGTGCTCCTCACCCCCACGGTGGGAGGCTCTAATTTCCCCCGCTTGTTAATGAAGTGATGACTCCTGACAACAGGAGCAGTAACACAATTGTTGGTGCTCATCTGTCAGGAGAGCAGATCAAAGCCACCTTAGAGCTGCAGACAAATATCAGCACGGATGACCCAGAGGCTTCCTTCGTGTTGTGAGGGACAGACGGGAGCATGACTTCACTGGGAAACCAGTCCTGGGTCCGTGCAGCAAAGCGACCCAGCCTAACGCTGAGCCAGAGCTTTCCTGAGCGTCTGCTCAGGGCTCAGCAGGGACAGGGTTGGAGGGGATGACGCCGACCTTCCCCGGGTTGTTTTTCTGCTGAGAGGCTTGTTCAGCACGGCGCTGCCGCTGTGCTCATCTCGGGGTGTGCAATCTCCAGATGATATCTCGGCAGGCTCGGGCACGACGGAGCCCCGGGGCTGCGATGCTTGGGGTGAGTCGCAGCCTGGCGCTGTGCAGAGAGGGCTTCAGGGATTTGGGAACCCCTGTGGACGTGTGAAGAGTCAGTGGCAGCCACCACTTCATGCCCAGTGTGGAGCCAAACCTGACCTGAAGCACGCCCTCACTGCAGCACCAACTCCATGGGATACTCACTCCTTCTCAACGAGGAGGAGCTGAGGAAATACAGAAAATACACGGAGTAAATCAGCCAAAGACAGATCTGGGCCCTCTGAACCTCACAAAAACATCTTTTGCTCTCCACAGATCTCTCTGCCTGACGTTATTCATGCTGCTGTAAAAGGGATTATACACAAGCTGTATCTTGAAGGGTGTCAAAACACAATTTACAATCTTCCATGACATTTCGTTCTTCCAAACACAGCCCCTGGAGCTGTGTGATGAAAAGGGGGTCCTCATCTGCATGTACCAAAAAAAACCAAAACAAAACCCAAAAAAAGAATTCCAGCTCTCACTATTGGAGGGAAATAAAGAAAAGTGTAGCTTCAATGAACAGTAAAGGCTCAGAAACAAGAATCAAATCCACAAAAAAACCCCTCCCAGAGTGAAAAACAAGATCCTAAGTGCATGAGTGAATATGTTTTGGAGCATGAATCACGGTGTCTTCCGTTTTTGTGGGCTTTTTTGAGTTTGGGGGGTTTTTTTTGCTTTGGGTTTTTTGGGGACTTTTTCTTTGGTTTTTTGCAGGTGTGTATAATTCCAGTCCCAGGATGTGATGAAGCATTTAGTGATTCGGTGTCATTTCAGATGCCACAAGTGGTGTTAGCAGCTAGGTGCTCTGCACACCCTGGAAAATCCGTGTCCCAAGCTGAACATTCAGAGTCATCACTTAAGGATGTCAACCACAGAAAATACAGAACGCATACACAACTGCACTTAAATTATATGGGGGAACTCTGATGTCTTTAATTTTACCTTTGCAAGAGGACAAGACAGGATTCTGAGCTCGAACTCATTGGTTTCTACCTCTTTAGCTTCTTGCATGGGTAAATAGAGACACACACACTCTCTTTCCATGAAAAAGCCCTTGCAAAGTGCCAAGGGCTGCTCGAGCCATGGGAGCACCAGGATCCAGGCACAGCCCTGTGCCTGGTGGCTGAGCCCCAAGGCCACATGCAGCACAACATCTGAGTGCCTTAGAGGAAAACCATCTCCTGCCACGTGGTTTCTTCCTCCTCTGTATCTTGGGACTGCCCTGGTGCTTTGGTTATTTTTGGTTATTACAGTTTCCATCTCTGCCTACTTGGTGTGTTTTAGTGCTGCTGTTTGTGTAAGCCCATATATTACCCATGCTGTATATATATATATGTTTAGAAACTACAGTGTCCAGGGACTGTATTTGTGTTCCCTTCAGCTCTCACTGTGAAGGTGAGACTATTAAGCAAAGGCATTTGTCATCAAAGGGCACTTTGGAGCCTACAAAACACGGTGGTTTTCACACAAAGGCTTTCTTGTCGCCAGGTTGGTTTGCAGAAGGAGGCGAGAGCAACACAGCCAGGAGCTGCAGAGCCTGGCTGACACTCTCCAGTCTGTCCCTGGGATTTGTGGGACCCAGAAATAAAAACAGGAAATGTGCTGTGGCTTCACTGGCTGTAAACAGTGCCTGTCCCCCGGCGGTGTGACATCCCTGCAGGGCAGCGTGTGCTCCCAGCGATACACATCGTACCAAACACATCATTCCCTGCCTGCTGCCCCAGTCCTCCCTCTGCAGCCCCGCAGCTCCAACACCTCTGTCCCACTGTCCTGCTCTGCACACTGATGTTCCCAACCCCATCCAGCCTCTGCCCACAGCCTCAGCTCCCTGGTGGCAGCGTGGCACTGGTGGCACTGGTGGCAGGGTGGCACTGGTCGCACCCTCCTGGCTTGGCGTCTCAGCACATTTCATTTCCTTCCCTTCCACCTGCCAGGCCACAGAGAATGTGCCACCCTCCCCAGAAGCCAGCCGCGTCACCTGGGTGTCCCCAGGGCCATCAGGGCGTCAGGCTGGCCCCGCAGCCGGGAGTGCCCAAGCCAGCAGTGACGCAAAGAGGCACCGAGCAAGCCCGGGGAGTGGCTCTCACCTCGGGTTTGGGGTTTATGGGGCTCTGCCCTCCGTGCCCACCTGCAGCGGTGCCTGTGGGGCCCGGCAGGGGACAGGAGGCTGGAGCCTCTTAGCCCATCCTCTGCCTCTCTCCCCTGGCATGACCCGTGCATCTCCATCCTCCACGGGAAAGCTGGAGGGAACGTCTGAATTGTGTTTGCTTCCTCCTTCAGCTGAAGCTGCTGTGTGGTATAAACCCCAGTGATTATCAGGGGAATCATCCCCTTACACCTCATCAGTGCTAGATCCAGCCAGAGGCCTGTCTGCCTTTCAGAGGAAGAAATTCTGGAGGAATGTTTGAGCAAGTGAAGAAGGAAATTACAAAGGGAGATGAAGGAAGGAAGGAAGGAAGGAAGGAAGGAAGGAAGGAAGGAAGGAAGGAAGGAGATTACATGAATAAATTACGACACATAGAATGGAATGAGGCAAATCCTCCCTGGGAAGGGGCTCTGCTGCAGTGAGAAGCAGCACAGCACGGAGGGACACATCCCCTCCCAGCCCCGCACCCCCGAGCAGCCTCAGCACACAGGAGAAGGGGATGCTGGGGCTCATCTGTCTCTGGCAGATCCGAGCTCGAGCCTTGTGTGCACTCTCCCCAAACCACCTGGGGATGCTCAGCTGTTGGGAGACATCTTCTTGCCAGATTTGCGGGACTTCAGCATCACTCCACTAATCTGGAGGGAAAGGGCTGGCAGGGCAAGCATCCCCTTCCGACGGGGGCAGGGGAGGAGTTTGGGTTTCGCCATTCCCTGGCAGCCGAGCCCTGAGGGGAGCCCGGGGTGAGAGGGCAGCTCTGGCTGTGCCCGGGGGTGGCAGCAGGCAGGAGCGCAGTGCCAGCTCTCGCACACCCCCGTGTTTAATTACACTGCCCAGCTCCTACCACAGGAACCAGGGGAGGCCAAGAACTGATACTTAGAACAGGATCGGCCATTGGAACGGACAATAAGAACATCCAGAGTTGTCATAATTCATGCCGATAAAAGATTTGGAAAGGATGTACCACTCTTCACGTCGGGATTTAAGCCAAGTGGAAGAGACCGAGGGACTTGGCCGGAGCGGAGGGGGCGGAGGGGCGGAGGGGGGGATTACCTCCCTGTCTGGCCGTGGCCACGGCCCTGCGCCTCCCCAGGCCGCGCAGCTGGGGTCAGTTTGTGGCAAAGCAGGGGGCTTGGCACCCTGGGCTGCTCCCGGGGGCGTCCCCTGGCCCCCTCGCCCGGCAGTGCCATGGGGCAGGTGATGCTTATCTGTCCGCAGGAGAGAGGGACGGGGGAGCTCTCCCAGCTCCACGGAACAGAACCTGGCAGGGTCCGAGTCCATCCCAGATGCGGAGCAGCTGTCCCCTGCGGCCGGGCTGTCCCTGCCAGCCCGCAGTGAGGGCTGGTGGCACTCGGTGGGTGCTGCCCTGGTCCCTGGAGCCGGGGCTGCTGGCGGGGCCGCCGAGGGGGGCAGTTACACTTTAACTCACCCAGCCCACAGAACCCGCTGCTGGGAGTGCCTGTCTAATGATTAAATGGCTGAATGAGGCGGCCTGAACTCTCCGTGCTCTCCCCAGCCTTGCTACCAACTTAGTGGAGCCAGGGCTTGGCCCCGCCGCAGCCCGGTCAGCCTGGTTACTGCTGCATCCTTAAATCCCCGCTGTCTCCACAGGGGCTTCTGGTTCTTCATCTCTTGGTTTTCTAAAGGCAGTAATTGGCTTGGCTCGCCCCTTTGCAGCAGCCTGTGAGGAAGAGCACAGGGTGGCAAGGAGGAGAGCTGCAGCCGTGGGAGAGCCTTTCCCGGGGCTGCCCTCCGCCCGTGGACCTCGCACTGAGGAACGCGGCTCCAGACACGAATCCCTTGTGGGCCCTTGATGGGCTTCCCAGATCTGCATACTGGAGGACCAGGAGGGCAGGAACAAACCGGACAGAGGGTAACGTGTAGCCTCTGAACGTGAAGGGGCAGCCTGGCTGGGGCAGGGCTGCACATGGCAGCCAGCACTGCAGGCTGTCTCCCTCTGACCCCTGGAGCAGCCCCCCAGCCAGCAGGACCATCCAGGTGGGGAGATCAATCCCAGCACCCTAGTAGTGCATCACTGAGGTGAGGAAAGGTGTTTGCACTTCATACAGTTGCTGCCTTCCCTTTGTGTCCTGTGCTGGCAGAAGTGAAGAGAATACTTGGAGATGTCCACCTCTAAAGGCAGCAGCCTCTGCCTGTCCCCCAGGATGACCAGTGACCAGCCCCCGTCTGGCTCCTGTCTTTTCTCAGCAGGGTGTCCCTGAGTCCAGCATGGGTTTTTCTTGGTGATGTCAAGCCAGATGAATCCTGGTTTAATTGACCGTGAGTGAAATCGTGCTTTGATGGTTAATGTTATACTTGGGGCTGGGAAAACTACTGCAAAATCATAGCAATTAGAGCTGGAAATGATTCAAGTCATCTAATTTATTTCCTCTCCCCCCTCGCTGTCTCTCCCTGGTACAGGGGCAGTGAGGTTCCAACATTGTCCCGTCCTGCCTCTCTGACTCAAGGAGTGGAGCATCCACGTGTCCCTGGGGAGACAATTCCATCATTTGAAAGACGTCAACATTAGAAAATGTTTCAGAAGTTTAGCCTATATTTCCTTTTGTGGAGTGCCACAGATTCTCAGGTCGTGAGCTTTGCGCCTGAAGGAAACTGGCTGCTTCCCACGAGGGCAGCAGCTGGGGATAAGGCGGTGCTTTCCTTTGGTGTTTGCAGGGGCAGGTAGGGAATGTGGGGGTGGGTCAATGAAGGTTTTCACACCTGCGAGGCAGGTCAGATCAGGTAGCTTGTCTGGAACGAGCTCTCCTTTGGCAGGAGCTCAAGATTTTTTTTTTTTTCCATTTCCAGATTTTTATTCCGCGAATTCCACCTTGACTCATAACAATCTCACTGCTGGAAACGTGTCCAGTTCCTCACAAATTCACTTCCTTTCACTTGCTTCTACTACTGGTAGTAATCCCACCCCATGAGTGTGGGGCCAGCGGTAAAAGCACAAAAAAGGGTCCATGTCAGTGAAAGAAGCACAGTGAGTGTTCCCTCTCCTTGAAAGCTGTCCCAGGACAGGCATCACCTCTGCCTCAGCTGCACCCTGGATGCAGAGAGCACACAGGACCAGCGGACCGGGGGAAGATGATTGTGCAGGTGCAACAGGGATGGAAGAAACCTCCCCAGAGGTCAGAGCTTACGAGCACCACAGAACTGCTAGACCGGGCTGTACCTGCGTTGAGAGAAGTCGGAGCTGCCTGGCCGAGTTTCTGGTGATAAGGTCTCCTGCTCCTGGGTATATTCGGCAGGGTCCTGCCCTTCACTGAGAGGGATTTATATTCCTTAATACATTTTAAATTGCTCTTCTCCTCTGCCGAGTGAGCTTAGTATTTCCACATCTCAAATAGTTTGAGCACTTCCCCAGCCTCTTCCTGCTCACTAGTAGCAGAGACCAGTGAGGGGAGAGACACATGATGCACTGCTGTAGAGAAGAGAAGAAGGAGCATGAGGAGAACTGGAGCCATAGGAATGCTCCAGTGAGATGAAGAGAAATAAAACAGCTTGTGCTGTCCGGGGAGCTGCATGGGTTAAGCTCCTTTTTGCAGCTGAGCAGATGGAACATCTTCCCTGGATGTGCTGTACAGTGTCTCCCACCAATATTAGTCACATCCCAGACTCTGGTCATGGACTGGAGTCCACATCCTGCCCAGACCCAGTTGTGGACGCTGCCCATCATTAAATCAGTGAGGCTTAATCACACTGGGACATGTAAAGAACATAGGGACAACACCTTTGGCAGCTGGGAGGAGACAGGAGCCCCTCCTTACAGGCAGCTGTGCCCCCCTTCCCAACACCCAGTAAGGATCACCCCTGGCCGGATACAAGTGTCCTTCTCTTATCTGCCCTGCTCTGTAGATGGAGGAACAGCTTCAGTGGACAAAAGCTATGGAATCACATTCACAGGGTGATGTTTTTGTGGAGGATAAAGCGACCTTGAGGGGGAGACTAGAAGAAAAGAAGGCAACCAACTTGATTCCTTCCAGGAAGAAAACAGAGACATTTCAGCAGAGAGGACACAGTAAGGCAAAGCAAGTGGTGGTCTCCTGTCATCACCCACCCACACCAACACCATGGCCAGCTCATTCTGTGGGGTTTTTTGTCCTCGGCAGTGGCAGCACTGCCAAGGCATCCCCCTTGTGAGACACAGGCCTGAGAGGGCCCTGCACCTCATTCTTGCTGGCTGAGAACACTTCACCTCTGCTCAAGCCCCCCAAGTGGAATCACTCCCACCCAGTTTTGGAGAAACACATCCCCAGCTGTCCCTGCTGCCCTTCCTGGCACCCCGCATCCCCTGACACACACGTATGTACCTCCCAATGGCCCTTCTCGTCCCACCAAAGCAGGAGTGGAGACATCAAGGATGGATTAAAGCTGCAGGAATTCCCATCTTCCTCACGGACTACACTGAGGCCAGCATGGTATTTCAATAATCTGGTCTGTTGTTTGAATAATCCACATGGCCCACAGCTGAAGGTTTTAAGGAACAGGTATATCCAGTGTTGCCCATCGGTCTCTGCTGGTGGCCCCGTGGCCCTGCCTTCCCCTAACCCTGGTGTGAGACACCATCCTGGGCTGTGAAGCAGCGCCAGCCCCAGGAGGATTCCTGTGAGGACGGAGGAGGATCTCTGGCCTGCTGACCTGTTGTGGCCAGCTGTCCCTCGGAGCACCAAAAGTGGAACAGCACTACAGACCAAGCAATTTGTTACCAAGCCTCGGTTCTGTGACACTCCCCTTCACACCCAGGAGGGGTCCCTGCCGTTTGCTGGGTCCCCAAAGGAGCACCCTGCCCCTTCCCTCTGCTGCCTTAACATGCAAGTTAGAAGTGTGACAGACAAGCAGGGAGCAACAGCCCATATGGCAAACAGGCTTTACCTTGGAGCAAAAAAGCTGGCACCTAAAATTTCCTGCAGCCAGCTGCAATTTCAAGACTTCCTTTGCCCTCTAATTAGCTGGCATTTGCTGTACCAACTATTATCTTTCTAGTGACACAGCGCTGAGGACAATGGCTCCTTATTTCCTGCCACAAGCACTTGGGTTACTATTTACCTCTCGCTGTACCTCCTCTATTTCCTATTCCCATTAAAAGAAAGTATCATTAATGACTGCAGTGATGGGAAACACTGGCGCAGTTGGTCATAAATTAAGACAGTTGGAGCCTTCAATTACTTGCAGTGTGTAGCCTGTATTCAAACCCTTACCTGCTCCTCTAAAAATGCTCCCGCATTTCCACTCTGAACCCAAATGGATGCTCAGAGCTGTTTGAAACAAGATGCTTGTGTCAGGATGCATCTCAAGCTGCACTTTGTCCCAAGCCAGTACAAATGCGAGGAATTCCAGGGGGGCAGACGCCTCCCTGCTGAATTTCCGTTCGGATCCTTGTCTGTTTCGGTCTGTGTACATGTAGGAGCTCTTTGCACTGCGTGTGAGGCTCCGCAGCTCCTGCTGCACGGGGACTTGGGATGCCTGACGATGTGGGGCCCAGAGATGGGGACCTGGACAAAAGAAGTGTAACTCCTGGCTGCTGCAGAGCTGCCACCAAGCCCAAACACCGGGCATGTAGATCCTGTCTCCGTGCAGCGAGGTGCCCAGCAGTCCCGGGAGCTAGGCACCGCTTTCAGTTACACCAACACGAATTTGCAGTGATCCTGCTAATGCCTGCGCAGCTACTCCCTGCTTCTGCCAGGAAAAGTGAGAACGGGATCTGGCTGTGAATCTGTGAAGTTTTATGGGAAGAAGGGTGGGGGACAGCCCCCGGTGTGATTCCTGGTGTTGCAGGCAAAGGATGGATGTGCTTGTTGAGTGCCAGCCGCATCAAGAGCTTCATGAACTGTCTCCTCTGCCAAACTTTGACGGTCTCTTTTAACAGCATCCCTGAACCAGGCTCTGCACCTTCATCGCAACCCAGCCGCCCACCCGCTCTGGGGGACAGATGCCAGCAGTCCCTGCTGAGATGAAGCAGTAGGTCACCAGGTCACAAGCCCTCCGCTGGCGGGAGCCAGGAACCCTGCTGCCCGTACCGGGCGGGTTTTGCCTCCCAGCACGTTGTCTCCCGGGCCAGGAGCCACATGAGCAGGGTGCTGGTGAGCCCCCACAGCGAGAGGCGGAGGGCACGGAGCTCTCCGCAGCTCCGGGCGGCGGAGCGGGCCGGACGCTTACAGCCGGCGAGGCGGGAGCCCCGCAGGGATGCGCCGGGAGCGGCCCACGAGTGACCGAGCGTCCCCGCGGGGGCTGCGCCGCCGGGCACGGCGGGGCTGGGGGGCCGCAGGAGGGAGCCGGCCCGGTGGCCTCCAGCGCACGGGACCGCGGCGTTCCT
>VZRO01007571.1:49551-80114 GCA_013397915.1 Daphoenositta chrysoptera
GTCGGGGAACGAGCGGCCGGGCAGCGACACGGGGCGGCCGGGGGCCACCGGGTTGCGGGGCTGGGGCCGACTGCGGGGTGTAACTGCGGTGTCGGCAGAGACGCTGCCGAGGTGCGAGGGGCCGCCCTCTGGTGCGAGCGATGTTGCTGGGGTGCGAGGGATGCTCCTCCGGGGTGGCAGACGCTGTGCCGGTGAAACAGATGTTCCTCAGGCATGACAGACGCGAGTTCGGCAAAACAGATGTTACTCCAGTGAGATGGACCTTGCTGTGAGCACAGGGATTTTACTGTCGGGTGAGGATCCTTTCCCTGAGCGGGAGCACAGCGGCTTTCCTGAGCACCCGCAGCGCCCTCCTCCCCCATGTGCCTGTGGTGTGGCTGCATGTGCCAGCACGAGCCACGGCGTGTGGCGTGGGAAAGGGTCCTTGTGCCCGTGGAAGCGCAGATGAGTGGTGAAAGTGAGCCTGGTTTCACAGTACCGGGGCATGAGCATCCCAGTTATGGCTGTAACAGACACGCTCTTTTATGAAACTTGGTTTTTCTTCTGGGAATTGTGGTGCAATACTTCCCTTAGTGGTACGGGTAAAACAACTTCCCCAAACATATTTTTGTGTGCTCTGATACACTTTGTTGCCCCATTTTTTGGATAGTTTTCCTCTGCCATCAAGTGAGTGTCCCTGTAAGTCTCTCTGTCCATCTTTCACCTACCCCTTAATGCAATCCTGGCTGCCCTATCATCACTCTTGCCCTGCTGCTGGCACCCACATACTTCATCCATCTTTGGGGCTGGGGTTTTTTTGTGTTTTCTGTTTCTTACACATTCACTGGCACTTATGTTCTTACGTCAGCTTCTTCATCACCAGAAGCTTGGGTGCATCGCGTTCCTGGTGTGCACCTGCACATTTCCAGTGTAATCTGCTCTGCTCCACATCACCTGCACTTGAGGACTGTGTGCATCAGTGCTTCCTTATCTGCCTGGGTGTTGAGGGCTCTTTCTTGGTGCTCTTCGTGAGGGCTTTTGTGTCCACACGGCATCGGGCACACACAAGGTGTCTCTCTCCTTTACACTCGTTCCCGTCCATCTGTCCCTTCGGAGCCTGCCTGGTGCATGGACATCTCTGAAGCCTCCCCCTTTCCCAATGCTCAGGTGTGAGCCTGTCATGGCCCTTCCTTCCCACATTTGCTGCTGGGCATCGACACGTGAGTTGAGGGGACCACTTTTCCTGGTGGTGGCAGTTTCACCTGCAGGTGCCCGTCTTCTGTCACACAGGTGCAGTTCTAAGTGGAGAACCAAGCTGGGTACGTGCTCTTCTTCCCAAAAGAGAAAGAAGTGGGCTTTCTCAAAGTTGGCAGGAGAGAGACAGACTTCTCTTAAACCAGTGTCCTGTGCCTGGACACCTGGCTTTAGCTAAGGTGAAGGTCAGGGTCTGCAAGAATTCAGGTGGAATGTTTTTCACCCCAAACATCCAAGGTATGGGATGGGTTGCCACGTGTGCAGAGAAGCTAGCCCAAGTACTCGGGTTTTTATCTCCTTTAGAGAAATGAGCTGAGTCTCTGAGGAGAGAAGCACGAGGATGAACTGCTGGAGTGGGTTTGGAGGCAGAGCTGGGGAAGTGAGCTGGCCCCGTTCCAGCCGTGGGTTTCCTCTGCTCACAGGCTCCGTTCTCACTCACGTTTCTGTGCCCAGGAGTGTCTGCAGTAGATTCCTTCCTTTTGGAAAGGAGTCCCTCCCAGGCTCCCTCAGTATTAGCACACCTCTCCTCTCCTCTCAGTAGCTGTAAGCAGCCCCCGGGTCCTTTCCCTTGTCTTTAGGGCAGGGACATTGAAAATGTCCTTCCACGTGGGACTGATCTCTTTAGGAAAGCTGCAGCTGAAGTTGTGGCTGCAGGCTCCCAGCCCTGAGAAATTTTTCTCAGCCCTTTCCTTCCCAATCTGCCAGAATTCATTACATCAGTTGAAAAAAAACAGAAATTTGGAAAGACCTGTGTCTAGAAAGTTGGGGATCCCATGTTTTAAAGAAAAATTAACGTTCTTGTATAGCAGAGTCTCCAGGAGCTTCTCTTTTAAGAGGAGATCAAATACTGTGAAATTGAATGTTATCTTTAAGTTATTTGACTCATTCTCCAGCCCAGTAGGTCCCTCTGCTTCTGGACTGCTTCACATCTTGAGTCTTTTGTCCTGAAGTTGTTGGGTTTGGGTTTCAATGCACACAGGGAAACCAGCTCTCTTCTGAAAACTGCATGATTGCTCATTTAAATGAATATAAATTGTTTCTATTCATAAGATCTTTTTTTTTTCTAGCAGCTGATCAAAGTTTGAGTGAAAACCATTTCATCATTTCCAAATAAATTGGACACACACGCGCATGCACACACACACAGACACACTGAGCATTTCAGAGAGATTTTTTAACACAGTTCTTTTAAAATCAAGATGTGGACAGCCAAGGCATGTTATGTAAGACAGGGCAGTCTGTGATTTGATTCCACTTTTGCATAGAAAGGGAGCTTCGCTTCCTGGGAGAAGGCATACAGACTTTATTAAAACTGAAGGCAGCGCAGAGAGGGCTCAGGGGAATTTCTCCTGGACTAAAAAAATCCTTTTCTAATGGGAGATTTAAGGAATGAGGACCTGGGCAGCATTTCAGAAAGAGCATTAAGATGTAGCATGGTGTGGTACCTGACTGCTTTCAGCAGCTCTGAAAGTAGCTGGTTCTTGAAGAGCTTTCTAATTCAAGAGGAGAACTCAAGGCATGTGGCAGGGCGTTTAAGCACTGCTAGAAACAGTCTGTTTTTAACAGCAGGGCGATTAACCTTCGGAACAAACCACCAAAGGCAGCGTTTGCTTCTCCAGCTCTTAAAACCTTCCAGTAAAGACGGAGTGTCTCTTTGGAAGGGAGCTTTACTGAAGTGCAGGTTCTTGGGCTCACTGCAGAGACAACTGGCTGAGACCATATGGACGGAATTACAGAGCCTGTGATCCATGGCTCCCTCCCAGGCTTTGGCTTAGGGCTTGATAAAGCTCCCACAAGCCTTGCCCGGCTCTGTGAGAGGTGGGGCTGGGGGTCAGCGGGGCAGGTGGTCACTCTGGGGCAGAGCTCAGCAGTTCCCCAAAGTGGGGATGCTCTCAGTGCCCCGTAACTGCAGAGCTGCTGGCAGCCCACTGTGGATGGCTGGAGTCTGTCTGCCTGTGGGGACCCTTCCCTTCTCCTGGGAGCTGGAAAACAGGCCCTGAGCTTTGATGGCTGGCCTCAGGGCAGGGCAGGGAGTGCTGTGTCCCCTCCAGTTCATGGGGTCTGGATGACTCGAGCTGTAGAGTTTGGCTGAGTTTGCAAGACTAACTCCTTGCTTCTTTTACTCTTTTTTTCCCTCAAAAAGGGAGCTCAGAAGGGCTCTGACACCCAAATGGCTATGCAGATGCTGTGGCCCCTGCGTTGCTCATTGGGTTTCCCCTGGTTCGTTTCCTTTGCAAGGTCCCCTTGTACCCTGTGTACCCAGGACTTGCACCTTTCCTTAGGCTGCAGTGTCCTCCATGCTTCTCTCCACAGCTTTCCTGCTTGCTGGGGATGCTGCCAGGCAGGAAGACGCTTGGAGCAAATGCTGGGGTAAAAATGCCCACACAGCTGTGTGCTCCAACCCACTGGCCCCGACAGCCCTACTCCGAGGTGCCCCAGCCCCCCAGCAGCTCTTTGAAGGGCCGTCCCCAAGGGCTGGCAGTGGCAGACGTGAGGGCTCTGCGAACCCCATCTCTTCCCCTCGGAATGTTTACCTGTCTAAATTTAACTCCCCAGCCGGCTGCATCCCTCCTAAGCCGACCTGTTCTCTTGTGGCTGGGCTGTGGCTCTGGCTCCTGCTCCACATTTCCTGGCTGCCTGGGGCTGCTGCTTTGCTGCTCGCTCCCTCTTCTCGGCGGATGCTGCCTCTTTCAAGGTCCCAGGCAAGCCAGTTCTCCCTCTTGTTGGTTTTATTTTTAAACCTGGTTGCACAGCCCTCAGGACTGGAGAGTCCCTTGTCCTCTCATCTCTGAGTGTTTATTCTGCAGTGGGCTTCAGGAAATCTCCCCTTGCCCTGCTATAGCCCACAGAATTTTCCTCCTGGCTGTGGCACGCTGGGCTGCTCCCTGGCCAGCTCTGGAGGGACAGTGCCTCTTTCTGCTGCCGTCGGGATCCCAGCGGTGGGGAAGCAGGAGGTGCTTCTCCTTATTGCACTTCGTTCAGAGCTGGGCCCCCCCAAGGTGGCTTTTGTGTGCGTTTGTTTGAGAAGTGAGTGATGTGCCCCTCAGCTTCACAGGAGCTGAAGAGAGGGACAGGCAGAGGAAAGGGAGTGCTCCTGTTTCTGTCAGGCTGGACAGAATTCGCTTTCTTTAGAATTTCCGAGTTTGGGGACAGTAAATAGGGCCCAACCTGGCAGCCTTCTCCATCTAAATAAAACCATTGGCATCAAACCATTCATGTCCTGCATAACCCTGCAAGACACCCCTGACTGATCTCTCTTTCCAGGCATGCCTGCCACTAATGCTGTGGTCTGCCACATGAGAGAGGTGCTGTGAGTCCTGGCCTCCCCTGCCCCTCTTTGAGCTAACCCGGTGGCCTTGGGTTTAATACTCTCGTTTTCAGAGCAAAGGTAACGCAGGCCAGGGTTTTCATGACTGGGGATTTGGGGTATCCAACTCTAAATGCTGTCAAAGGTCCCATTTTTTCCCGAGGTTCAGCTGTTTCGGATACTTGGGCATTCTTGAGTAGTCTGGACTCGATTACTCAAAGTGACCAGTCCATTTCGCACAGCTTCACCTCGGCATCTGGACCAAAACTCTGAGATGAATTAATGCACAATGTAGCAGGGATACTCAGGCAGTGAGCCTTCCTGGAGCAGGAATGGGTTTGTGGCCAGAGAGCTCGTGGCACTGTTGTGTGCAGGGATTGCTGAAGAGCTCTTGGTTTAGATTAATTTGTGGTTTTAAGTAGCTCATGGGAAAAGCTCTAAGGGTTTGATAGTTTTTGTCATAGGGAAAGAAAAGCAGAGCAGCATTGTATCTTTATATATAGGGAGATTTGTGAACATGTATGAAGTTTAAGTCTTGGTTTATTTGAAGGATTTGAGGGAAAATATGTTTTCTGTAAACTCTCCCATCATGGAGGTGAGGGAGACTGAAGTGATTGGCTGGAACATGTGTTTTGGGTTTGTTTTTGTCCATCATTAAGGGCAGAGGGTTAACAAAAGTCACAGGAATACTAATATTTCGGTGGGCTCTCTAAGTTTGTCTTCCTTTTCCAGTTGTTCTGTATTTAGCTTTTTGGCTGGGTTGGTATCATTTTTTAACTGAGTCCTGAAGCATTGTAGCACCTCTATTATGGACAAGTTGGAGCTGTAAAGCAAATTAAATGAGGATCTCCCTTGCTTAGCTGGAAAACCTTTCTGAGCTTTGTTATGTATCACAGAGTGTCGGGAGAGACATATGAGCCCAAGCATGTCTTCATTAATGGAACATTTTTCAGAAAAAAATAATTTTGTGACTGTTGGGTTCATTACTCCCTGAGGTGTTCCTGAGTACTTCGAAATTGTCTCTAATCATAAAAAATTGATACTGTACAAAGGAAAATTAAGTTCCTTTTTTTTCTTCCTCTGTTTTTACAGCTCGAAAATTTTACAGGTTCCTTTGTTATATTCTGTGGCCCAGATTTGTTAATAATTACTGTAAATACTGGTCCTGGCAGTGTGTCAGGGTTTTGTTTAGTAAATATTTTGCCATTATCATTTTTGTGTCACAGCTGGGAAGGTTTGTAGTGTCCTGTGGCTGTCATCACTGTCAATTTCGCCCAGTTTTGCGTCTCTGAAAACTAACCAAAGCTTTGCAGTCTGACACTGAGATGATGCAGATATTCATGGGGTGGCCTCATTATTCTTTACACTGCAATGGAAGCTTCTGGTTTTAGACCAAAATGCCAGCTCTTGGTCCCGTGTGTGGTGTGCACAACCCGGGTTTCTCAGCAACATCTGCAGCCTTGTGGGTGGCTGCAGCTGTTACTGCACCTGTGGAGATCCCCCAGCCTGGGGTACAGGTAGAGTAGAGTGAGTGCTCCTGTGAATTATGACCAATTACCTGTCCCAATTTCTTTTCTGTTTTTATAACTATTCCCCATTTCCACCTATTCTTAGCTGGCTGTGTGGGAGTTTTGCCAATGTTCAAAATGAACTTCTAATAATGTTTTATGAACGGCGAGGAGGTTTTCAGCTGGGTAAGCTTGGTGAGTGCAGCTCTGGCTTTGTTCAGTTTTTACTGAAGCTGCACAGGCTCTTTCAGCATCTCTGCTGTTTTCCAGGGAGCCTGCTGAAAGGCTCAAAAGCTCCTCCACAGCATGCTGAGAAGATCTAAGGGTCTGTATTTCTGTGCAACAACAGTCGCACCCCAGTCGTATAAAACCCCTCTGCAGGTAACAACCCAAACTTTTATCTACAAGACACGTAAAACTTCTTTATCTTCCAAGAAAACGGTGCCAATTAGGTCAGACTCACACACCAGGAATGATTTACTGTCTGAGTTTGGCTGCTTGTGTTAGACTGTGTCTGTGCCATAGCCCATGAAAGAAGGGGAGCCACAGCATTTTCTGTGGGCACAGCTGTGACCATGGAGGCATCTTTGTCAGCACAACTGTGTTCACTGGGGTATTGGGAGGTGTGTGTATTTTTTTTTCTTCTTTTTTTTTTTTTTTCATTTCTTGAACTAAAAAAAGTTCTGTGGGGTAACCTAGATAGTCTGGCCAGGCCCTACTTCCAGAGGCCAGGTAATGCTTTCAGGTCAAGCATAAAACCAAGTTAGAAGCAATAGGAAAAGCAGTTAAGTTTAGACAGAGTTCGTTTGTGTTACCTAAGCCTTACTTTAGCTTAAGGGCAAGGCTGAGCTAGGAAATGTGTTTTAACTACATTGGAGAGAGGGTTCTGTCAGTTTGTTGCTGCGTTATCAGGGCTGGCAAAGCTCGTGCTTCCTGCAGTCCATCCCCAGCCGAGCAGATGGAAGTTCCCACCTCAGGATGCCTCGGAGCAGGCATGGAAAGCTTTGCCTGTTACCTCTACCAGCTCCTGCTCCTCCCTGAGGCAACAAGGATTATTATCCTCTTACTTCCCAGCTGGTCCAGTAGCTCATTCTTCCTCCTGGTGAAAGAGGTGGTGAGGTCTTCACAAAGCCCAGAACCTTTGTCCACAGCCGGGGAAGGATTATCCAGCAGACCTGTGTGCAGGAGGGTGTCTGTGCTGGGAGCTAGAGCAGGGATGGGGTCCAGTCCTGTGGAAATTGTGGCTCACTGACATCTTGGGACAGGCGTCAGAGGCTGCCTTGGGGTGGTCACAGCTTTCTAAACTCAGCCTGGGACTGAAAGAGCTCCTAAGCAACACCCATTCCCAAGCTGTAGGTTGACATCGAGAAAGTCCATCAGCCAGCAGGTGCTGGTCTGATGTTAAAAGCAGATGTTGCTGGTCTGCTCAGTCAACAGCTGTGACTCCACCTAAATACATTTTACTTTTCCCTTCAGCTCCTCTGCCACACGTACAGACACCTTTGGCTTTTAGTACCAGCATCCCCACATCAAATTGATCTTTGGTCCTGGGGGTTTGGAGCAGAAGGTGTAGGGATGTGCTGTGTTTGTGGTCACAGTGCACAGCCTTGTGTTTGGGAAATGCTGCTTTCTGTCACTGTTGCTGCTTCCACAGGAAGCTTTGGCTGGCTGTTCCTGCACAGGGCAGAGGTTGCTGGTAGCTGTACATCTGCCTAAACGCGTCTGTACAGAAATTTTGTGGATTACTGAGGTTGGAGTGAGGCTTTTGTTTGTACGGCTGGTTCTGCAAAGAAATGATGTTAAACAAGTGATGAGTTTTTAGAGGTAGTTCAGTGTTTCCAGAGGCCCACTTGCCTTTTCCTTTCCAAGGTTTTGCAAAGCCAGCCTTTGGAGAGAGATGTGTACTCTCGTATGTTGATGAAGAGATGCTGCTCTGGAGGGCATCCAGGAGTATCTGCAGACCCCACTCCTCCTCTGTGTGCAAAGTGAGTTTCTGTTTGCTACTCATCTGACACCATGGACCATTTCCCTAAATTAAAATAGCTAATTACTCTGTAATAGTTCAGGTTCCTGAGAAAGTCTGGGTGCAGGTGTATTCCTGGACTTGTGTAAGGAATCCCCAATGTGAATAACCCCATTGCAGACATCCGTATGCTTGGAGCAAATGTCCAATCCTCAAGCAGTACAACAAACACACAGAGCTGGTAAAATAAAAAAAAAAACCTCCCAGATGAAAACATGATTTGATCTAAACTGAAATTTTCAGAAGAAAAACATGCTTTTCTGCAGCAATGTTTCAAAATATAACGATTTCTGTTTCCAATTGACATTTCGACTTAAATGTCATTTTATGTTGAAATCCAGAGCAAGAGTTTAAATTTCAGGTCAACACCCCCAAATCTCTCATTTTGGATCAAGATTTCATTTTCACAGTCACAGAATAACAGGTTGGAAGGGACAGTGAGGATCATCTGATCCAGCCTTTCTTGGCAGAAGCACAGTCTCAACAAGAAGGCCCAGCACCGTGTCCAGTGAATCTTCAAAGCGTCCGATGTTGGGGCATCCACCACTTCCCCAGAGAGATCATTCCAAAGGCTGATTGTCTCCATTGTGAAAACTTTTCTGTCCAGCTGGAACCTCCCCAGCAGTAACTTGTACCCATCAGCTCGTCCCTTCCATGGGGCTCTTTGTGAGAAGTGAGTCTCCATTTCCTTTGTAGCCACCCTTCAAATACTGGAGCGTGGTGATAAGATCCCCCCAGAGCCTTCTTTTCTCAAGGCCTGGCTCTCTCAGCCTCTCCTCACTGGGAGGCTTCCCACTCCTTGGGTCATCTTTGTGGCCCTTCTCGGGACCCCCTCCAGCCTGTCCACATCTTATTTTGCCCAGCGGGGACCAGAGTGGAAGACAGGATTCCATACGGCCATTCCATTCTGTATGGCCTCAGTAGAGTGGGATTATGAGTTCTTTTCTGCAGGTGATGCCCTTGTGGATTAACCCAGCATCCTGTGGGCTTTCTTTGCCACAGCAGCACACTGTTGGCTCGTGTTCATCTCGTCTCCATGAGTTCTCAAAGGTTATGGAGAGTGGCCTTGCAGTGCCATCAGCCAGCTCTCCTCTCACCCTGGTGGGTAGCACCAGAGCCCAGAGATTTGTGCTGGTAAGCAGAGAAAATTCTGGTGAAACGTTTTGAATGTTTTGTTTCCATCAATAATATCTTCCCTCCTCCCCCACATTTTCAAATCAAAAGCATTTGGAATTGTTCATACTATTAAATAGTGTAATATTTTGACCTTTCATCCCTGTTTGGGATGCGGGCAAATGCTGAAATTCCAGCCCTTCCTGGGGAGCTGAGATTCCATTCTGTGACCAGATCCACAAAAGTTTATTTCCACTGGTTTTGCTGGCTGGCTACTTGAGTACTTTGTCAGTGATGACTTGTAATTCAGTGCAGATTGAATCCGTGGTGTGTCCCCACAGCTGGCCTGGAGAGGCTGAGGGCAGTTAATCTTTCTTGCTCTGTGTTCTGCTTTCAAATTAATATCCAGATTTCTTTCCGAAGATAAATTTTCCTTCCGAACCTGCATTTGATAGTGCACTGCACAGCTGCCTGATACATGTTCCATGCACAAATGAGGATTCTGGTGCTCTCCCAGTCTAGCTGCAAGCTGTTCTATGAAATCAGGATGTTTTAAAATTTAAGACAGTTTCTTGGTTGTCTATTGTTTGCAGTCTCACAGCCTGCCATATATCTTTCTCCTCAGAAGTTCCTTTCCCCCTTCCCCCACTGTGGGGAGGTTTTTCCTGCCGGCTCTGTGCAGAGTGGCTCTGAAGCAGTTTTATGGTGCTCCCCAGAAGCACGCTTTTGTCATGCTGCCTCAAAGCACAATCCAGAGAAAAGTCTCTGAAGCCAGAAATGTCCTTTTCTGTCTGGCTCTGAGGTGTTATCTCCCCTCTTCCCAAATGCAATTGGCTCCATCTACATCCCTAAGCTGTTTTGTTTGGAGCGAAGAGAGCTCAGAAAATCAAGGGAGGCCACACACATAAACAAGTGTGTGTGAAATCAATTTATCTAAACGAGCGGGAGACTTGTTCTTGGAGGAGAAAAGCCTAATTCTCACAGAAACCTCCCCTGTGTATGGTGGGAGTGTTACAAACATTACATCACTGGAAGAGTGATGAGCTAGGTGAGTATTTTAACCTTTTTGGCCAATATTTTGAGGAAGAGTGGTGTCTGATTGTGTTTGAAGAGCTTACCATGCTCTTTGTATTTTAACAAGTGATTTTCATTATGGATGCGGTGGTAGTGTGCTAAAGCAGGCACTGCTGAAGGGACCTGAATTTAGACATCTTAACTTCAAATATTTGTGTCATAGATTTGGTTCCAAGCACTGCACTTACCCAGTCAGAGATAAGAAGCTATGCCTGTCATTCATATGTGTTTGGGTAATAAATATTGTTAGTGATATGTACACAGGACAGGAATTACTTGCAGGATTTTTTAAAAAACATTTTTTTACCTCTAATTAGAGAAAAATATTATATTTCTTTTTAAAAAGTGTGATAAGAAAAAGAGGTTTCCTCAGCTCTCCCGCAGGAGGAGGGTTATTCACATCTCAGCACATTGTGGTCCTCTGCTGTAGGTGCCCAGGGTCAGTAATTACAATCATATCCCAGTCTCACTCTGCACCTCTTTGAATAATAGTCTCCTCTCCTGGCTGGCTGGGGCAGAGATAACACCAACAAAAAGCTGTGCTTGGCCTCTCTTGGCTGAGGGAAGGACATGGAAATAAGGCCTGAAGAGAGCACAGTTTAGGGGAAAGGAGTGAAAGTCTGGGAGACAGGCACTCCACTCCCTGGCAAATCGTCACAGGAGGGGGTGAAGTAGTGCAAGTCCAAGAAATCAGAAGTCTCTGTGCTTGTAGTGTTACTCAGACATTGAAGTCTTATCATGGCCACAAATCTTCCCTGACTCCACCTCACCTCCCTTTTGGGGATGGGGAAGATGGTAAGAGAGGTGGTTTTGTGTTTTGCACTGAGGGCTCCTTAAGGAATCACGCTCTGCTTTAGTTTGAGGACTTGAGCTAAAGGCAGCCGTGTTAGGCAAAGCTGCACGCCGGGGTCTCCATGGGACACTCTGTTCATGCAACTTCGTTACGTTTTGCGGTGGTTTCTCGGTTCATTTATTGGTTCATTTCAATGGATCGTTTTCCTGATCTGACAGGAAGTTTTTTATGACTCAGACTTCAGTGTGGGATTTCTTCAGCTGAGGCCAGGAGATGCCCAGGATGGAAGCCAAGGAGGTGCCCTGTGCTCCTGCGTGGCAGAGAGCCCCTCTGGAGAAGGCAGCCAGCCCTCCCCGGAGCTTTCTGGCTGGAAGAGGTTCATCCATCACCTCGTACAACCAGCTGGTGCCAAAACCCGGCTTGGTGGATGCTTCAGAGCAGCCACTGCCTTCTATCGTTCTGATCACAACAATTTGGCTTGTTTGTTATCTGATTTGATGGAGGCAGAGGAGGAGATCACTTCCCAGGGCCCTGAGGGCAAAACCTCAGCTTCCTAGAGCTACATTTATTTTCTAACCCTCCCACAGCCCTGGGACGATCCCCTGCAAATATTTCTCAGGGGAGGCGTCTTCTGAAATAAACCAAGTCATTTGCAAGTTAGCTGTCTATCCACCACTGAAATTCCTCTCCCTTGGGCACTTTTCTATTCTAGATCCCAAAAGCAACCAGTGTGCTCCCTCAGGCACCCAAATGTCACTGTTCCAGTGGCTTATTTTCCTCGTGTCACGTCCATGAAAGGAGATTCCACGTTCACATGTACTGCTGCTTGTGTGGTGTTTACACCATTTTCTCTCACAAGCCTTTGGAGAAAGGGGAGATGCTGGTTTTGTCTGACGCTGGGGTGGAAATACGAAGAACACCCAACAACACAAATTAAACTGCTAATTTCCAGGACCTTAATTACAACTCTTGGGTTTGCTGCCTGACCTGAAAATAAAACTCCTCTTGCGAGGTTTCCTTGTTTTGGGGTTTTGCGTGTTTGTTTATGTTAAACAAAGCAAGGGAACAAGAGCCACGCTACTGAGTAGGAGAGGATGGTTTGCCTGGTTTGTTTTCCTGTATTCCTGCCTGCCTTCTGCTCAGCCAGTTGTGCCCCACGCTGTGCTTTGGGAGAGGCATACTGGGCTAAATATATCTGTACTGCCTGTGAAATGCAGTACGGGGTGCTGCGTCATCTGGTGGAGTTTACTTGGAAACTAAGGTGGGAAGCCAGCTTTTATTTTCAGCCTTGGGTCAGAGGCATTGGTCAGTTGTCTCACCCGGGTTTTTAGTCTTGACCCGGAGTTTGTCCTTGCAGGACAGACATAAAACCTGCTCTCTAAATAAAAAGCCAAGCTCATTGAAGCGACAAAATCACATTGGGGCAACCATATTTTTCTTGCTCAGCAAGCAGATTTACAGTCCGAGAGCTTTTTCAGATAGGTTACCTTGAAAGCAGAGATGAAAGTCATAGCTCAAATGTCATGGCTTAATGAGTTGAGGAGCTGCTGTGATGCTGCGAGCTTTAAATATATCAGAAAGAGCCCAGTGCTGGCAGCACGCTGACAACGGGAGACCTCGGGCTTTCACCGGTGTGGGAACAGAAATGGATCCCTCCACCAAATGTGTGAGGAACAGATGCAACCTGGTGACTAAAGAGGGCTTCGGTTTTGCAGTTTCTAGAGCTGCTTTTTGGCGTGTCTTCCTCTGCTGTTCCTGCTGGTGCAGTGGGAGTGATTTCAGGGGGAGGGAAGATATTCCTGTGGAGTGGAAGTGCCCAGGGGTGGGCACAGCCCTCCTGAGCTCGCTGCCATCTCTGCCACACCCAAACAGCGGCAGCAGGGCAAGTGTAGCTGCACTGGTGACATAAGTCTGCTGGGGCTCTCGGGGACATGTTCAGTGGCTGGGAACGGGTGCTCTTTCTCCATGAGCTCTCCAGGACCACCCACCTGCACATCGGGCATGCTGCAGTCACATCTCTGGAAGCTGAATATGTTTTTCAGTCTTCTCCCTTATGCCACTGTGAGAGGAATGCCAGTGTTGTTATATGATTGTCCTGCTAAAAAAGGCCATGAGAAAACTCTTCAGTATAAGATCTTACATTTATCTAGGAGTATAATAACTATGTGAATTAATTTCTGCCTCATGCTTTTGCAGTGCCTAACACATTGGGGCCCCTGAATATTCCTGCAGCACATTGCAGACCAAAGCCATGCACTTTTGCTGTCAGAGAGCTCGTGGCACGCTGGGGTCCTGGTCTAAAGTGAGATCCGAAGGCTCTGGGATATATACTTCATACTAATGGCAATCAAGTCTTCCAGATTTCACTTGGAGGATTCAGTTGTGAGGGCGAGGGCTGGGAACCGAGATTTATGGGGTTAACCCAGCCTCTGTGACTCGGTTAAGCCTGAGCAGCTCATTTCCTTAGTGGGCTTCACCTGGGCACTGACAGCTGTGAGCAGCAGAGGGTGCAAAGGATTTCAACTGCCAATTAAACCAGCCCAGGTGTAGTTCATCTTCTCTGTTGCTAACGGCTGTGACAGAGCCGAGGAGAAGTACTTCTCTTCGTTTGTGGACTGTCTGGCCCTGCTTTTTGGCTCTCCATGGTTCCTAGGAAGGTGGTAGGTAATTGAACAGTATTAGCAGATATTGTAGAAGTTTGGTAGCTTTCTATCTCCGTGTGTTTCTTGTACTTTATTGCTCGGTGCTTTACAGTATGTTCCAGCTGCTGTATCAAATGCTGTGGTGCAGCTTAATATTCATGGCTTTTAATATTCATGGCTTTTATTCACCTGTTATGTGACAATGGCTGTCTGCAGGATGTGTCAGAAGGATGCCTCTGTTAGGTGACGGGGTGCTGCATGGCAGCGTCTCACTTCAGATTATTGACTAAACCAGAGTAACACGTAGTGGACCATTCAAAAGTCAGCGTTGGTTTGCTCCCTTCCTTCTTTCCGCTTTCAGCCCCTCTCCCCGTGGTGTCGTTGCCGTGGGTCTCCACCAGGTGTTTTGGCCAGCTCGGATCAGCGGGCAGGCTGCAGCCTGCGGGGGTTTTGGAGAGAGCATCTGTGGCCTTGCCTTACATCTGGAGAAGGTGAAATTTGCTGAAGTGGTCGCTGTGCCTGCAGAGGGGGCAGGTTCTGTGAGACCCAGGGATAGCTCTGTGCTCATGAGGACCGCACGTGGTTTCTGCCCTTCGGTGGTGCTGCTGATGCTCACACCAGAGTTTCTGAGTTACTCTGGGAATACTGAAGGGATGTGGTGTGTGTTTCAGTATGTTCATGTCCCCAGTCCCTGGATCCTGCCTGCAAAGGGCAGCTGATGTTGAGGTGCTGGGCTCCTGAACTGCAGGTTCCCAGTCCTCTCTGCAGCGTGAGGTGGTGCCAGGGGCTGTGGTGGGCAGGGAAATCGTGCACCCCTCCACGAGCTCTGCCTCTTGTTCCAGGTGGGAACATACAGTTAGATCCTGGCAGCTCCTGCTCTGCCTTTAGCTTCCACTTGGCCCTCTCATTCTGGTGTCTTTAGGAGAATATCCGATGGGTTCAGGGCTGCAGTTTTGGGGAGCAGCCCAGCCTTACTGGAGCAATTCATTCAGCCATCCCAGCCGAAGCAACCGTGGTCTTCCCTGACCTTGGGGGCATTGACTCAAGGGGATGGGGCAAGAACAGAAAAGCAGATTTGGGACTGGAAAAAGCAGGGACAGAAAAGGAAATTAGCAGGGATGTGGTAACCCAGATGGGATGTGGCATGTGAGAAGGAGGGTGGGGGTTTGATCACCCACCCCAGTATTGACACTGCTGTGCTGGTGAGCCTGGCACAAATTCTCTCCTAACCAATGGGCAGCAGTGAGTGTGGAAGGAGGGGATGTGATGACACAGAAAAATAACTCCACTCCCATGGGTTTCTCTCTCTTGGTATCTATCTCTAGTTCTTTAAACAAAGTAGGAGATAAGTTTGTTTTATTCCTCAGTCATTAATGAGTCATTGTTCCAGGGAAAAAAAAAAAAGAAAAAAAATAGAGAGTCATATCATGGGAGAAATGATCTTTCTCATGGGATATAAAACTTTGTGTGAATGGTGAAGGTCTCCCGACACTGATGCTAATCCTACCCAGGTCTGACTGTACAGTGCCTAATGTAAAACACGTGATAATTCCTTCTGTAGTTCCAGTAGAATTCTCTCATTTCCTAGACAAGCGTGCCGTGTTCCTGTGTCCTGCCACGCTGCTGCTGTGTGCCGCCCCAGCAGCCCGGCCTGAGCAGCCTGCCTGGGCTGCTGGGTGGTTTGGAGCCCTTTGATGGCAGGCGCTATTTAATTATCAGCGGTGTTATGTTCCCAGAGCTCGCTACATGAAAGCGAAATACCGGCAGCCTGTAATTAATCTGAGCTAATGTGCCACTGTTTACACTCCATCTCGGAAACCAGACAGATGTAAGAAGACACCGAGCCTTCATCTGGGATCCTCCCAGGTTATTTCTGAGCTATCTTTGGAGAACTGCGCTGTATCTCCCCACCCCGCAAGTCCCTCAGAAATTAGTACCTTCAGCTTTTCTCGGGAATGAGTGGGAGCCTTTGTTTCCTAGCAGGGAGCAGGGTCAGTGCCTTTTCGTTTGCCTCACCACAGCCGAGGCTGGCGGGCATGGGATGGCAGCACAGAACTCCTCCAGTAGTTGTGAGTTTTGCAGTGTGGAGGGGTGAAGTAACCCCCTCCTTCCTTCGTCCCTCCCCTCCTTTGGCTGAGGAGGAGGCTGCTGGGGATGTGTGGGATCTCTGTGGTGGGAAGACAAGGGATTCTCTGGGACTCCGGTCTTAAAAATAAAATATCAGGCGTTCATTTCTGATCACCCTGCTACAAATATTTAACAGAACAAGGTGATGAAAATGCCTGGAGGTGTGGAAAGACTGAAAAAGATTATGCATCCTTCATTAGAGTGAAGAGTAATAAAAAGCAACATGACAGAAGTATATAAACTTAGAAGCACAGAGAAGTAAACCAGGCATTCCTGTGTGTACTTTTATGTAATACAGGGTTTCCAATGAAATTGAAATAAAACATCTGACACACGTGAAACTTATTTTTTTGTTACAGCACATAAATAATTGAGACTGAGATCATAGTAGAATGCAGAAAGGATTAGATATATGAATAAAAATCTTACATACAGTTTATTAATTTTATTCTAGCTTGTTTAGAAGGTATGGGGCTTCCTTCTCCTGGACAGTCTTCCAGCTGCAGCCAGTTAAAAGCTCTTCCTGGCCCTATAAACCTGCAATACCTTCCTTTGAGACATCTGACAGTGGACACTAGCTCAGAGGAGTTACTGCCTGAGCCTGGCATTCCAGAACATCTCTGCATTGAGCCATGACTGGGGTCAGAGGTGTCTGATCACCCGAAGGCTGGAGTGTAGGATATGAGGCTGCTGCTGTTTTCCTCGTGGGCTGTAGGTTCGAGGTGACAATTGCCCATCTTGTCAAACCACCATCTCACCCGTCTCAGTTCCCCCTTTGGCAGGCGTCTGCTTCAGTGCTGTGGTGGATAGGTGACCTCTGCAGGTCAGAGCTGCAGGAGGAGGTGTTACACCATCAGAGCCTGTGCAGCTCCGTCCTCTTGAGGAGCAATGCATTTGGGGTGTTCCCATCAGCATCTTTTCTCAGCAGGGTGTTTCGTTCAGACTCAGTGAGCTGTAAGCTCAGTTGTGTAGGGAAGGCTTTTGCTGGGTTTGACTTTTCCTTGTGGTGGGTATGTCTTTGGGCTCTGGTTGTTCTCAGTGGGCACTGATTGATCCTCTGGAGTGCCCTCACACAGCACATGGCACCTTGTGTGCCAGGGCATCCCGGGGGTGCCCGGGACAGGCCCCCCCTGCCTCCACACCCCAGCGTTTTGCTGGGTGGTCAGAGGCAGCCTGCCAGCATCACTGGCCTGGAGGGGATTCAGAATTGTAATATCCAGCAGAGGGTGCTCAGGTATCCCAAAAAATCGGGTTCTGCTGTAGCTCTGCACTCCAGTTCCCGGGCAGCAGAGCCCCAGTTCCTGTGGCTGTGGCAGAGTGGGGCAGGAGGAGCAGACCTGGAGGGGGCACAGGTGGTGCTGAAGAGCTGGCACCCATGCCATAGCACTGCGGGTGGGGGGTGTTATTTTGGACTAGTTTTTGTCTGATCCCACGGGTGTGGAGAATGCACGGAGTATCCTCCTCGAGCGTGGTCTGCTGTGCAGTTTAATCTAGAGAGAATCCCATTTGCAAGCTCTGAGGCTGCTCAAAGTTGCAAACCACTTGCATGGGTGGGGGCTTTGCTCCAGAAGTGACTCCCTGTTTGACCCACAGTGCTGGTGTTCCCGTGGCTGTCCGTGCTGGCAGTGATCTGCTCTGAGTCCCTGTCACCTGTGCCAGGCTGAGCCTTTTGCCGTGCAGGTGAGTGCAGATCCTTTGGCTGCTCTCCCTCCATTCCTGGCAGTTTCCGGCCTCTGAGTTTGGAACTGAGCTTGTGCCCAAACTGCACTGAAACTCTCCAAGTGCATTTTGGTCAAAGCTTCCAAGTTTGATCAGATTTTTTACTTGCCCAAGCTGCAAGATACAGTGCCAAACTGTAACTTGCTCCTGGTTGTGCTGAGAAGGGTCACAAACCTTTTGGGGAAACTTTTGGTGAACCTTCAGGGAGTTTGTGCCAAATTTCAGATCCAGGTGTGTTTTTCTTGAGTTTTTCAGACTGTGTGTTGTAAATGTCACATGGCTCCAAAATGGAGTCCCCAGAGCAAAAGCAGAATGTGATCGGAGCCCTGGGATTAGGGAAGGAGAGAACAAATTTCTCTTCAGGTAATTACAGGCAGCTGAGTTGCCTGTGGAAAAAACCTGCTGCTAATGCTCAGCACCTTTTGAGAATTTCCTGTAGAGTAGGCACCACTGAACTGCCTCACATCAAAGGGGAAATACCTGTCTGGTCCTTAATCCAAGGCTCTCTTGGATTAAAGAGCATAGGTCTTGATTATATCAAATGCAGAGACTTCCCTTCTTTCTTTACAAATCTCCCTTATTTTCCCTAATGCCTTTTCTACTGCAAAGAGTCCCAGAATGTTTAATCAGCGTACTTAATTAATAGCACCGTCTCACATAATTCACCTTCATGGTGCTCTCTCCCGTGGGGTTTTCCACCAGTGTCTTTCAGTGCATTTTACAGAAGAGGTTCTTCTCATGATCTCCCTTTTGCATGTGGGGAAGGCAAGGGAGGGGAGAAGGTAGGAGAGACACCCTTAGGTCATGCAGCCAGCCAAAGGCGGGATCAGCAATAAAATTCCAGGTTCTCAGTTGGTCAGAGGAGAGCATGACCTGGAGTGGGCTGGCTGCAGTTAAACAGAAAAGAGACACTGAGAAAAACACACCTCCCTCGAAGGGCTAGAAGGGTGGTGGGTTTTGTTTGGGGGTTTTTTGGTGGGCTTTTCCATGAATTTATCTTGAAGTCTAGATCTTCCCCTTTTCCCCCTCTTCCCCCCCACCAAAAAAAAAAAAAAGAAAGAAACCTTCTTTAACTAATTTGGTAATAATAGTATATATGGTTTCAAAAGTACTTGTTTAGCCAGTGCTGACTTTATGCTTACACAGCTACCTCTGGCCTGGGAAAGATGGAAACCACAATGGCTAAGTATAGAGGCCTCTAAAATATCTTCATATATACAGTGCCTGAGTACACAAACACAACTGGTCTCTCTTCTGTCTACAGGAGCAATATTTTCCATAGGATTTATATTGACAGAGGTTTTCCCCCTGCATATTTATTAAAACATAGGTCCTCCAGCACTGCATCCATGTGCTGAATCCCATTCCACGACCACCTTCAGCCTGATAGAAGATATATAATCTGTTCCTGAAGAAGAGTAAGCACTTTTCACTCTGTGCTGTAGCAGACTCTTGACTCAGGAATTTTTTTTGTTGTTTTTCTTTGTTGTTTTGGGTGGGGTTTTTTTCTTTTGCTTTTAAAGAAAGCAGGGAATTATTGTCAGGGTTTCAGCCTTAGCTTTTGAGAACAGCTCATGCATAAAGGAGAGATGCTCCCATCCTGGAAGTGTGCAGGATCCTTGGGCTGAGTGACCAGAGCTGTGTTAGGTGCGTTCACCTCAGCAGAGAAAGCACGCCTGTGTGCAGTGTGACGCTTGCTGCTGGGATGATCTCCTCTCTGCAGCCTGTTTTCTGGAGTCTGAATCTGTGTCTCTCCCGGAGCCTGACCCCCAGCTTCTCTGTGTGCCTCCTTTTAAGTCTTTGACTCAAACAGCCGGCAGTTTTTGGGTAGTTGTGGTAGAAAGCAGTTTTTCTGTTCCTGCTCTGCGAGTGCGATACCTCAAGCATGTCCTGCCAATTCCCAGCTGCGGGCTGGATTTGCTCTGACACAACATATTCTTGGTAAATGACAGATCTCTGTGAGTGGGGCTGGCTCCTCGCTCTGCACGTAGCTGTAGGCAGAGCGTGACATTGTTCTGGTGGGAGCCAGGAGCTGGTAGGAGCGGCACCCTGAGTGCATGCCCAAATTATGTGCTCCAGGGAGCAACACCTGGTGCAGGAGACGTGCAGATGTTGTGTAGGTGGTCCTCAGGCGCTTGTAGATTCTCCTCTCATGTTGTCTGTCCTGGCTCTGGATCCTTTGCTGGCACACCAGCAACCCTGGAAACCCCCCAGCTTTCGTAATAATAAGAACTTGTCCTTCGTTTTTGGAAGCAGCAGCTTCTTTAAATGTTTGTAACGATCTGCAGCTGAACATATAGACAGTTCTTTCAACACCGAGCCGCCTCTGACACAACACAGCTCCAGTGCAGTAACTGCAGACAGATTTTGAAACCCTTCTGTCTGCAGGGCCCGTTCTTCAGGGAAATGGCATGGAGGGGACAGAAATGAACATGTACAAGTACGTGCGACAAGTTGTATCTTTATTATAATACAAATTATTATAAAATTAACAACATTAAAATATTGAAACATATAAATCTTGGTAACATCCTGGTGAGGTAAATCTCTTCACGTTGTTGGGATTCTGGTTTCAACTCCTGCGGGCCACGAATGTTTGTGAGGATAGTAATAGTTTCCCGTGTTTATCATACATCTGGAAATCCACCTGTACAAGGTGATTACACCATGGTAACTGGGCTCTTCACAAGGCTGGCGCTGCTCAGAGCTGGAGTTGAAGCACCTGAGGTGCATCTGCAGGGAGCTGAGTGGGAGGGCTCAGGGAAAGGAGTGTTCATCCAGGACAGAAGAGGCTCTCTGAAACAGAAAACGCCTCAACTTTTTTTCTGTTGCCAGTTGTGGAGACCATTAAAAACAGAGCTTAATTTGGGGGAAAAATAGACTATTTTAGGTGGATAGGGAGAAAAATGACTAGAAGTAAACTGGAAGTGGTTGAGGGAGGGGACTGCAGGCTGTACACAGGTAAGATAAACCCTTTTCAGAAATGATCCAAGTATATTTGATCCTGCCTCTGTGCAGAATTTGGATGCTGGTCTCTGGAAGTCCGTGGTGTTTCAGTGACACCGCAAGCAGGGCTTTTCAAGGTTGTCTGTGGACAGCAGACTTTGTATAAGCAGAAGGAATAAGCAGTCCAAGAGCAGGGCTCCCCAGTGGTACTGGGGACAGCAGGCTGGGGAAACTCTCTTTCCTTGGAGCTGTAAAGGGTGGCTCCTCTGTGCACGGTGCTCCATTTATTTGGGTGAGAAGTTGGGCCTGGAGCTGGCTCTTCACCTGATCTTACACTTCTGGTGCCACTAGTGAATCACACAGGTCACATCCTCTGCTGCTACTTACTGGTGGCTGTGCATTCCTTATCTTGGGATGCTGACGTTCACAAGCTGTCTTGGAGAGCAGGCTCAGAGAGTATCTCAGAGCACATCAGCCTTAATGAGCAATTTTGAGCAGGCTAGGCCATTTGTCTTTTTATCTTACTGGCTTAAAATTCTGCAAAAACAGTGTCCATGTGGATGGAGAGAATGGGGTAGAGAGGGACAAAAAAACTGATCCAAGAAAAAACCAAAACAATGCCAAATGACATTCAAAATTGCAAAATCAAAATCCCCAGCTTAGGCAACACCTAGCTCCTGGAGGCATCGTAATTCCACAAATGCCTCATTTGACTTTTTCTCTGTGCTTGTCTGGGGCTTTTAAATTATTTCTGTTTTAACACCCCTTGGGTGCTGAGTTTTTTACTTAAATGCCTGCCCCAAAGTGCTTGAGTCTGATCGCCATCCAGAAAACAAGCCCCTCAGCCTGCCCAGGTGCTTCCAGAGCCCACCCAGCACATGCAGCCACAATAAGATCAAAAAAACCCCAGTGGCAGCTGCCACATTGTTTTGAAACATCTTCCACAGCAGCCGGACGGCTGGGAAGCTCAGGGATCACAACCTGCTGCTCCGTTCTGGCCAACAGCTGCTTTATGCCACATGCTGAGAGCTCTTTAGCCTTCACATACTTCGTTCCTCGCTCCAAGTCTGGAATAACCATCCACGCTGCAGCGCGGCTGACACGGGAGTAGTGTAGAGCAGCCCTTTTTTCCATGGTTAGTTAGCGCCTTCTCCAGAAGGGGTAGGTTGGAAGTGAAGGGAGGCAGGGATTAAAGCAGGTTTTCCGCTTCCTCGGGCTGCTGTTGGAAAGCAGGAACAGCGCTGCCTCCTCGGGCTACGGCTCACCTGCTGCGAGGCACGGGGGATGTGGCGGTGATGGGAGAGGAGCAGCGCCTGATTTCGGACCCTGTGTGAGCGCAGGGAGCTCTGAGCGAGGCACGGGGATGTGGTGATGGGAGAGGAGCAGCGCCTGATTTCGGACCCTGTGTGAGCGCAGGGAGCTCTGAGCGAGGCACGGGGAGTGTGGAGGTGATGGGAGAGGAGCAGCGCCTGATTTCGGACCCTGTGTGAGCGCAGGGAGCTCTGAGCGAGGCACGGGGAGTGTGGAGGTGATGGGAGAGGAGCAGCGCCTGATTTCGGACCCTGTGTGAGCGCAGGGAGCTCTGAGCGAGGCACGGAGCCCCTCGGGCAGGAGGGCCAGCGGTGCCTCTCCTCTCTCCTCCGGCTCAGCGTGCGGCCAGGGAGTGGCTCCGTGCCCAGCAAGGCGTTGTTTTGGATCCTCAGTGGTGCCTGACTGTTCTCAGAGGCCGCAAAGGCACCGAGGACCGAACGCCAGGATCCGCCCTTGGAGCAAAGCCCCCAAAAGCTGGGTGTTACAGTGCGCGCATCTCCCATGCCAAGGCTTTTTTGGAGTGTGCTGCAAGTCACTTGTGTCAGGCCTCCTACATAATGGCTTTGCAGAGCCAAAGCCCAGCCTGTCCAATGGACCTCAGCCCTCCTGGCTCCTTGGCTTTTCACTTCACTGAGGCTCACGGGGCTGGAACAGTTTGCTTTTTCTCAAGCTTTTCTTTAAAATAATCTGAGAGTGTTGCTTCTGTGGAAAAGCACTTCTGTTCGTTGCATGCTGCTGGAGTGGGACTCGTCTAACCTGTAGTCTGGGATCTGTCCTGTAAGACAGAGAGGAGGCAAGCTGCCCAGCCGAGCCCTGGTTGTGCTGGATCCAGCTGCGGTGGTTTAGGTTTCTGGCTGAGTCCATCTGAAAGCGGCACAGAGCAAAGCACAAAGAGAGGGAGGGTCGTAAGTACCCCCATTCTCTCCTGATAATCCCTTAAAAAATAATTGCAGGCCTAAACCTCTGGCCTCCAGCAAATTTTCCACTCCATTAGAGGCTTTTGTGAAGCCGGGGAGAGGGACACGCAGACTTGCACATTGTGCCGCTGCCCGAAACTTCCAGCTGGGATTTTTTCCATCAAAAGGGGATTTTAGTAAAACCATTATAAGGGGCTTAGTCACAGAAAAGCAGTTGAGCTGAGACAGGGGTAGATTAGCTTTAACATGCTTGTTTTTGGCACTAGGGACAGGGTGGAAGTTACACCCAGCCGCTCACATGCAGCCTCCCCGTCCCGCTGACTGCCTGGCAGGTGTGGGTGGGAGATGGTGTTTGCCCAGTTCCCCCCGATGTCCCGCTGGCACGCTGCCTTTGAACCCGGCGGAGGGGAGGGGACAGAGTGGGCAGCCGGGCACAAGCCCTCGTGCCGTGTGGTCTGGGTGAGCAGAGCCGAAGTCGCTGCTGCTCGGTTGGCCTTTGGTGCGGTCTGGGAAAGTCTGTGCTAATGGACAGGTGCCTCTGGGGAAGGGAAACGTGAGGGGAGACTGCATTTGCAGCCTTAGCGACCGTGCCGTGCCTTTGATCCGCGTGGGTGGTCCCGGAGGTGTCCTGGCAGAGGTGTCCTGGCAGAGGTGTGTTGGTGGAGGTGTGCTGGTGGAGATGTCCTGGCAGAGATGTCCTGGCAGAGATGTCCTGGCAGAGGTGTCCTGGCAGAGGTGTCCTGGAGTGGCCGGAGGGCTGCGGGCAGAGCTGTCCCTGGGGGTGTGGTGGGACAGTGCCCTGCAGGGCTGTCCAGGCAGCGTTCTCTGTCAGCTCCGCGTTTGTTGGGTCAGGCTTGCCATGAAATAAAAGCTGTGACAGCTGAAGGGTTTGCACAGGCAGAGAGAGAGAGAGATGGCTTCTTGGAGGGGCTGCTGCTGCTGGGAGCTCTTCCACTGCCCACACTCGTACACCAGCATTTCCAGGGTGCTGAGTGAGAGTCTGGTGTGGGAGACTCGGAAGGTGTCCTCTGCACTCAGTGTTTCTCTGTCCTGACCCTCCCTCTCCAGGACTACCTTAGGCTGGAAAACGCATTTCCATTTTTGCTGCTCCAAGTGGCAGAAACCAGCAGGACTGGAGATGGAAGGGGTGGATGCCAGGCACTCTTTGGACATCACCTTAGTCAAGTTGCTTCCACCTCTCTTCCCCCATTAGTGCTGATTTTCCCTTTTTGATGTCTGTGTATATAATGAGCTTGCAGAAGCTAATTATTAGAAGTCCGTAAATTATAAGGTGTAGTTGCTTCTGAGAAACACACCATCACTGTACCTGTAGCAGCAGTGTGAGAACTGGATAAAAAAGATATTTAAGTTTATGTGTAGAAAGGACACACACATACGGCTCCAGATACCTTAATCACTACAGAAGTATCCAGTGGAGTAACTGTGCCAACAACATAGCAAAACCCTGCACAACAAAACTGAGATAATCTAAGCATTACTTTAAGTTTGGTCCCGCTCCATTACCATTCTCACACTTGCATGCTTTAAAAAAAACAAATAAAATAATTTTCTTGGTGTCGAGCTATAGATGTCAAGAGGTGGAGTCTTAGGGCAGAGGTGCTAAGCCCAGGATGGATGGTTTCCAGGAGGCAGCCCTTTAGGCTGGGGTGTGAAGTTCTCCATGGTGGGGTGCACTGGTGCACATCCCGACATGGGAAGGACATGACCCTGATGGAGCGAGTCCAGAGGAGGGCCATGGAAGTGCTCGGAGGGCTGGAGCATCTCTGTGAAGACAAGCTGAGAGAGTTTGGGTTGTTCAGCCACGAGAAGGGCAGGCTCAGGGGGGGCCTTGGAGCACTTTCCAGTACCTCGATGGGCCACAAGAGAGCTGGAAGGGGAGTTGTTACTAGGACATGTAGTGATAGGACAAGGGAGGATGGCTTTCACCTGAAAGACGTTAGGTTTAGATTACTCATCAGGAAAAAAGTCTGTATTGTGAGGGTGCTGAGGCCCTGGAACGGGTTGCCTGGAGAAGCTGTTGATGCTCTGTCCCTGGAAGTGTTGCAGGCCAGGCTGGAGTGGGCTTTAAGCAGCCACTTTATAGCAGAAGGTGTTCCAGCCCATGGCAGGGGGATTGGAACTAGGTCATCTTTAAGGTCACTTCCAACCCAAGCCATTCACTGGTTCGGTGCTTGACTCCCAGTCCGGCTACGCCGAGCGTGGCTTTCCCGTTCGGTTTAGGGTGCCGGCCCTCGGGACCCTCCGGCACCGCGGGGCGCTGAGGGCGGTGCCGCTGATGAGCAGCGCGGAGCTCCCAAATCCCTGCAGCCCGTCCGATTCCCACCGCCCGCGCCCGGCGCCGCGGGTGCCCCCGGACACGCGTGGGGCGCGGAGGGGGCTCCCGGCGGCCGCGCAGCCCGGTGCTGTTAATTAATCGCGGTTAATTGCGCGCGGGGCCGCGCGGCACTCGGCGGGCAAGGCTGCCGCCTGGTGGGCTCAGCCCGCACTGCAGGCGGGACGGGACGGGGATGGGGACGGGAATGGGAATGGGAACGGGAATGGGGACGGGAATGGGGGAGCGCCACCCAGCCCGTGCCACTGCACAGACCGTGCCACCACCACCGGCAGCAGTGTGGTCCCCATCGGCTCTGCTTCTCCCGGGTGCTAGGTAGGCGAGCAGCCCGAGGGATCTCGGTATCCCCGTCCCCTCCGGGCGATTTGCAGAGGGTGCCTTGGCCGGGGCGGGGGGTAGGTTTGCCGGGCCAAGCCAGCCCTGCGTGCCTGGCAGCCCCTGGAGCCCGGGGGAGCAGAGGGAGCCCGCTCACCTGCGGCACTGCTCAGGCTTCTACCCAGGGTGGCAGGAGGAGTTCGTGACTCTGAAGGATGCACCTGGTTCACGCCGCAGCTGGGGAGGCAGGAGTGCCACTGCAGCTGTCACAAAGGGAGATAATGGCAGGGATTTATTGGCATTTCAGCTCGCTGAACAAGGAGGGAGGCTGCTGGCTGTAGGGCTGTGATCTCTGTGCCCCTGTGATGCTGTCTGTGTGTGCCAACTGCCAAACCCCTAAAGATATCCAAGGGTTGTAAAGCTGGGACATTTAAGGGCAGAAAGAGGTGAAGGAGAGGGAGGACCAGGACCAAGCTCAGATAAAATTTGTTTGGGATTTTTTTTTATTTTTCCCAAAGCTGGGAGGGGAAATTGCTTCATCGTGAAATCACTAGACTGTGCCCAGAGAAACAAGACTCAGAGGAAGGAAAATAACTAGGAGGAGGTTCCCATTTCTAGATCTGAGTTAGTTTCTGTAGCAGAATATGAGTTTGGTTTATGCCTTGGTAACCCTTTCATGTGGAAACACTTCTGCTTAGGGCATGTGCTGAGGCCCTGATATTAAACTTTTGACACCTTTTCTAAGACACACCACAGATTTTAGGAAATTTTTTAGGAAAATCCTATTTCCATTCATCTTGCAGGGACAGATCAGATTCGGATCATTCAAAATCTCCATCATACTATTTAAGTCTGGGCTGTCATTGAGCTAGTGCATATGGTAAATTTAATTAAAGAAGGGGGAGAAGCACTAGCATCCCTGCCAAATGTGGCTGGAGGCTGAAGTTCTGGCACAGGAGCCTGATGAACCCTCTCCAGCTCTTTCTTTCGTGCAGCTTGGGGCTGGGGAATTGAGCAGGACGGCCTCTCTGGCTGGCCACGGTGGGGAGTGTCAGCGCAGCCCAGCCAGGCTCTGGCGCGGGGCCTCGCTGATGTCCTGAGGGATCCAGCCCACACCACCCAGTTGAGTTTATCCATTTATCTTTTTCCTCCACAGAAAGCACTGTTAAAGAGCTGCTGGCTGAAAAAGTGGCATTTAAGGTAGAGG
Organism: Daphoenositta chrysoptera; assembly: GCA_013397915.1. Classification (NCBI taxonomy): domain Eukaryota; kingdom Metazoa; phylum Chordata; class Aves; order Passeriformes; genus Daphoenositta; species Daphoenositta chrysoptera. Next base: position 76,140 of record VZRO01007571.1, read on the forward strand.
AGGGAGAGAGAGAAAACAAAAAAAGGCTTCAGTTTGCTGGGAGCATCCCACATGCATACATAGTGAGGCTGCCAGATCCAGGGACATCTACCCTAGAGCTGTTAATGGTAGCCTGGGCTAACTTCAAGCTTTGGTTCCAAAATCTGTGAGTGTCTTGGCCACCCAGGTCTCACTTTAACCCTTCCCTGACCCCCAGAGGGCAGGTTCATGGTAAGCTCCATGCTGTCTAGCACGGAGATCACCTCTGGCCGTGGCGCAGGCCCCAGGTGGTTTGCCTGACAGCTGCCCCGTGACCCCGTTATTTATTACCGCCAGACAAAGGGCCCCGAGCCACCATGACAAACTGATTCAGCCGAACCCGCCGTGTGCAGCGGGAGGGTGTAAAACGTATAAATCTGTCATGCACGGACCTCCCGTGTGCTGGTCCAAGGGCAGCAGGACCCAGGTGGAGCCTGCTTTCCCTGCCATCTCCCGGGACAGGAGCCAGCCGTGGATCTGGCCGGGGACAGCTGCCGCAGCCCGGGAGCCCCACGCACACGCGGGACCGCTGCAGCCTGCGAGCTGGCGTCCCCTCGGTCCCCGGCCGCCTCCTCTCCTGCTCGGTCGCTTCCTCCCTCTTGCACATCGTTCCTGCTCTGCTTTCTGCCACCATCTCTGGAGCGTGGCCCCTCTGCTCCTCAGGGCTGCCGGTCCATAGAGGGTGACCCCTGTGCCCGGGCTGGTGCAGCTGTAGGCAAGGGCCCTGCTTCTGCTGGGCACAGCGGTGAGGGCTGGCACCAGAGCCACCGCTGGGGCACTCTGGGCTCACAGACAGGAGACTTCAGCTCATTTCCAAGTAGTGGAGTGTTTTTTATGGTTTTCTACCCCAGTTGCCAACTGAGTCATGTTCAAAAATTCAAGAGTGGTCGGTTATGCTGAGAAGTTATGTGGTAATTGGTCTATGGTTGTTGGCCTGCGTGTGTGTCCGAGGAGGTGCTGTCACCATGGAGCACGAGAGGAAGGTATGAGGAGCACTTGCTCCATCTACGGGAACAGTCCAGGGTGTCTAAGAACTGGGCTTCAGGGAGGCTTTGGTTTTGGCAACTTCCTTTGGCTTAGGTTCCCCTTAAAAGAGGATGTTGGGCCATGTGGGCAATGCTTTTGGTTTGGTTTTTTTTCATAAGTTGGGAGAAGAAATTCAGGGGATTTTTTAGGGGAAAAAAAATCCTGTCATAGTTCTGATTACGGAGCTTATGAGCCCACACATTTTATTGAAACATAGATGTCCCACCATGATCCACGTGAACATGGAGCATAATAAGGAGATGCCATTTTCACTCAGACGCAGCATAAAAAAACCTACTTTATAAGAGGTTCATCATTCCCCATCCTTGGCTGGGACTGCTGCTGACCCCAGGAGCAATTACGTTTTCAGCTGTTAAGGGAACCTGATCTGGAATTCCCGTTGTTTATAACATTTATACATACATGCTCTTTTTCCATCAAGAAGTTACTGTAAACTCTTTTCTTAATGCAGGAAAGACAAGAGCCCAACACCTCCCTCCAAGCAGAGGAAGATGGATATAGTGTCAGGCTCAATTAGATCCAATTGTGGTGGCTTTCCCTAAAGCGAACAATGCAGCTTTTGTGAGTGGACTCCCAGCAGAAAGCTTGGAAGTCTTGGAAAGAAGGGAATAGAACAACACACGCCCCAAAGTCCAGTCCTTGAGATAGTCCGGGTCCTTAGGATGCAGAGGAGATGGTGTTTCTGTTTGAGAGGGCCAGAGTCAGGCACTACGTGCCCCTTTGAAATGCAGCACTGACATACAAGAGGTGAGGTGGGTAGGGGTGGCAGCAAGAGCGTGGCCAGGCCAGCCTCAGCCAAAATACCTGCGGAGGCCGCGGCTGAGCACCCGGGGCGCCCAGGGGACCTCCCTCGGGAGGGCATCCCACCTGGAGCAGCACCCAGCCGGCTGCCCGAGCGGGGAACAAAGTGGCCTGCTCAGCGCTGGAAGTGCTTAAAATGCAAATGTACAGGAACTTCAGACCATCCCCCTCCCTCCTCCTCGGCGCGGAGGAAAGCAGCTTAAATACAGCCAGGCCTGGAGAGGAATGTTAAAAAGAGGGGAAGAATCGCCCTCCTCCTTTCCATAGGGACCCGGGCCCGGCCAGATTGAGTATGCATGACTGAGCAAGCAAGCAAGGACAGCTCCTCTTTTAACTTTCCTGAACAATGGCTCTGGCTTCTTCCACCATTTCGCATTCCCCCTCCTTGGAGGCAGGAAGGGGGCAGCGGGCGAGAGCCCCGCCGCCGGCTGGGGGAGACGGGCTTTGTGCCGGCCCTATAAACACCGCTTAAGCTCCATCTCCAGCAACAATGGAACACCCCACGTCGGGGAGGCTAAAAAGGGACCGCAGCGGGTTAAAAGTCATAACGTTGAGGAGACAGATTATGGTGGAGGACAAAGGACACCTTAGATTATTCAAATCCCACTTTACTTTCTCTTTAATCTTCGGCTGGGCAGTGGAAATCAACCAAGACTTTGAGATTCAGATTTCCCAGGTCTGCAAGGGCGCAGGTTTTTGGTGGTTGTCACCGCTGGGAAATGTTTTTATTTGATGGGTCTTCCATCCGGGGAGGGCCACAATTTAAATCACTAAAAAATCCTCCACCATGCAATTTATCTGGAGCTTAAAAAAAAATTAAGAAACACCGGCATTCTTCCCCCCCTCCCGAATGTCTTCCTCTGTCACTAACAGCCGATTCAGCTGCCAGCAAGTTTCAGCACCCCTGGTTTGTCTGACCTCAGACTCAGCTGGCGCTTCCCATCACTGGCAGCTGAGCGGGGTTTGTCCCCGGGGACGCTGCCCGCTCCCTCTGCTCCTGCCAGAGCCCTTCCTTACAAACCCCTGGTGGTGACGGTGCCCAGCATCCTGCCCGGGGGCACCCGGCTCTGCTCCTTCCCTCTGCTCCACCGCCCAGCAGAGCCAGCCCCGAGTCCCCCCAGCAGCCACAGGGCTGTTCTGACCAAACCCCACGGACACAGGTACACGTCTTCAATAAGCACACACAACACAGATACGGCTTTTTTTTTTTTTTTTTTTCAAAAACATACTTCATATTTCCTCTTTTATTATATAAATATGTTTAACCTTTTACTGTAAGAATATAAAATGTTTTAAGAGGATCTTTGTTATTTTTTTTATACAAATTCACAAACAGTACAATTAATCCATAGGGGTCTCTGGGTTTGCGTTAACTCCGTGGTCTGGCCTGTTACTGTGGAGGATTTGAGATTTTGAACAGATAAGCAAAAAAAAAAGCCAAGATATTTAAAAACAAACAAAAAAAAAAATCAAAACAAAAACAAAACCCAAACTTACTCTTCCTCTTTAAAATAATAATTAAAAAATAATCTAAAGACCCAGCTCCATTTTAGTGACAGAACAGAGATAAGACAGATGAACTTCAGTCTCCTCCCCTTCACACTGCAGCCCTGGGGCCTGTAGGCCAGCTCTGCTCCTCCACCTACAAACAGGAAGCCTGGCAGAGTGACCTTTTGTAGGTGGCTAACGAGGGGAGGGGAAAGCGTTTGCATATATCCATATATATAATTTTTTTTTTAAACAAACTTGCATTTTACACATTTCTGTTAACAGTAGCCCAATCCTCAGCATGGATTCTCATGTTACATATTTGTGCTAGAAGAGTGAAAATGCAGAAGCACAGTTTGGGTCCCCAGTCCCCAGTGAACAGGGAGGGAGAGGCACAACCAGAATGTGGAGGTGGGACACAGTGGGGTAAGCCTAAAAAAACAAAAATTAAAAATTTAAAAAAAAAAAAAAAAAAGGGGTGGTGGGGGCAGAGGAGGGGCAAAAAGAAGAACAAACCCAAGGGGCATTATTCCAGTCTAGGCACAAAAATGTTTCAGTCTCAAAATCTCTTTCCTGTAAGAATTCCAGGGCTTTTGAGGAGGGAAAAAAAAAAAAAAAAAA
>VZRO01007572.1:0-28662 GCA_013397915.1 Daphoenositta chrysoptera
CAGTAGGTTCAGCAACAATAAATGTTTTAAATCACCTAATTTTCATACTCATATGTCGTAAGAGCTCAAAACAAAAAAACTACAAGATTTATAAACATCTAGAAATCAGCCCATAAACTACTTAAATCATCTCCTATGGCTGAAAATTGAACTTTTCTGATCCCTATCTTACTATTCTTCTAGAGCAGAAATATTCCCAGTAACCAGGAGCGCAGATGGAGAAAGACTATCCATATAATTTACACATATTCACATTTGAAAGGGGATTCTTCATGTCACTTTCTAAACCGGATTTTTATGGAATAGTACGTGCCTAGACAACTTTCAAAAGCATGTGTTAACATGCTGAGGAAAAGCTGATAAGCTCGGAAAAAACTGAGGTACAGTAACTGCCAAATTGTTTCTCTGCATTATTTTCAGAGCCATAATGTTTTCACACTTAGCATATATACGTGCATATATTACATAACCTACGTTTGTTTATTTATTTAACCTTCCCAAGTGTGGTTTGAGTTATTTAGGAAGTTTGAAAACCTTCAAAATTAAAAATGTCAAAATGTTTCCATCAATTATATTTTTTTTCAGAAAATAAAAAGGAAGCTTGTGGGGGGACTGGGGGGGCAGGCTCCAGGAATAAGAGTGCAACATATTGAGCAAAAGAATATTCAAGCGAGAAAAGGACAGGAACATAAAGCTCCTGTTGTGAAGGGGACATCAATCTAAAATAAAAATAGATATTTTGTCTGCTTACACAGCTAAGTAACTTGAGGCGCAGCATTAATATGTACCCAGCTGTCCCCTGCAGTTGTGCTATTTTAATTATGGTTTTACTAGGGCTTGCATCTTGAACCAAAATTTATTAATCTCAACTCACATGTAGTAGCTAAATATTATTTCAACACTTGAAGACTAAAATATATGTGAGCATGAGGGCTAAGGACCCAGAATAGGAAACAGCACAACAAAACAGACTAAACGATTAAAACAACTCCTTCACTCCTTTTGTATATGAAGTTCTACTCTACAAGTTCATGTATCGCTGTCTTGTTATTACGCCTACTCGAGGAAACCACACAAAAGGTTGTGCACAGGTCAGCTGTTATATTCTGACAGTCAGCTTCTCCCAGTCTTCATTTGCTCTGTACCTTACACCACACAGGAAGCACGGGAATGAAAACTTAGTTCTCTTTTACCCCATTCAAACTATTACTGCCACCTATAAACATAACTCGTTTCTGTGATCCAAGAGTTTTAAGTGCTACAGTCTGTGTTTCGCCTTTCACCTTGAGAAAGCAATCATCTGGCTGGCTGTTAGCAGAACAAAAGTTAAAATAATCTTCTACAAGCTTATTTACATTGTAGCGATTTTTAAAATCAATTTCAAATTCAAGATTTCCAGAAGTCAAAGATTAATTTCTACAACCTGCATAAGATGGAGAAGACGTCCACCTGCTGCTGTCTCTCCATCATCTTCACAATCCTGTAGGAATGTCTGCTTATCTTCACAGTATATTCTATAAAAGAAAAAAATAACATTAAATGGATTTAAAAATGTCAATCAACTAACGTTTCTACATGATTAATAAAGTCTCAGGTCTTTCATATACACGTGTATCAATTCTAATTCTCTACTACAGACATTTACATGAAAACAGGATGAAGCATAGGGTAAACCACAAATGTTTATCTGTACAGTAGAACAAGTTTTGAGAAGCTTTTACACAGACTTTAGCTACTTCAGGTAAACTCCAGTCATTACCAGTTTAAAGTCCCTAAACAGAAAAATACACAGGCTTTTACCCTAAGTATTACATCTAGCTATCTATCAGATAGAGATTCAAATTATGGTATAAACCTAGAAGTTGGAAGAACTTGGGCAAAAACATTATGATTAATTAATGAGGTCTGTATTTCAGCAGCTACATGAAACTATTACTGAAATTTGCCTTTGCATTCTCCATGTCATCTCCTTCCTCAGGGGGCACTGCAGTAAAGTTTTGGGTGTATTGTTTCATAAAAAGGACAGCTGCCCAGGTCTAATTTTCCAGAAGTAATGCTCAGAGGTCTAGTGACCAATAAGCTGGTCTGTTACCAACTTATTTCCTAAGTTCTGAACTTAGTTACAGGTGACACAATGAGAAAGAGGCTTCTAGCATTAGATGACAAAGAGGAAGCAGTAAGTATGTGCTTGTTCCTTATTTTTTTCAAGTGGATTTGGATAATATGAGTGAAAGAAGCCAGATCATCATCAGTAAGAACAGAAATGCCCTCTTTACAGAAGCTTTTTACTTAGGTCTAAGCTTTTATTTTTTGGTAAAATAAGCTTTCACTTGCTCTCATTTCATGTTTCATTAGGATCACACCAGGATGGGCATGAATGGATCAGCCTCTGTACGTGCTCTTTCAGATGACTGGTTCCTACAGTAATGAAAAGGCTCCCTTTTACTGTCACTTACATTCCTCAGAAAACCTACACCACTATCTGGACTGAGACCAATCCATTTCACATAAGCTATGTTTACAAAAGTTGCCAGAGGCAGATGACTGCCAAACTCAATTTTACCTGTTTCTCATAATCCCTGAAGTTTCTTGTATTTCAGCTGAAACTTCACATGCCAGATGTCTGCATCAGGCTTTTCTGATTCGACTCTTATTTCAACTGAACTTTTTCAGCTATTTCTAAATATAAGGTTGGGGGGAAAAAAGAAGTTACTTCACCCAAGTGAAAACACATTTAGTTCAGGATGATGCAGCATTTCCATGCTCAGACATACTACACAAAGTATACCAACACATGTTCAAATCCACTTCTTTTTTCTATTCCTAATGCTGCTTCACTATCTTATCTCCTACTGTATGTTCTGCTTTCTTGACCTCAAATTCAAAATAGCACCTGCAACATTTACCATACAAATAAGAAACCTACTCCCTAAAGCAATTAATTTCTTTTAATAGCAAGAATTTAATAGGAAGGAATTTCTTTCTCATGTTCTGCACCCATTTGTTAAAGAACACACAAAAAAAAATAAAAATCACTCTTTGTGTCTCACCTGTATGCATATATGTTGTGGGTAGCACTTGCAATTTTCTTGTTCTCATATAATTTTTCAAGAACTCTTTTTACCTATAGAAAACAACAGAAAAAACCTTCGTTTTATAACAGTGATTTCATACATCCCTCTCAGTATCACTGCTAAAACTATCATTCATCTACTATCACTATCACTCACTAAAGAAAAATCTCCCTAGTACTACAATGAAATAATTTCATGCTTTGACATAAAATGTTCATATGTACATTCATATTACTGCTCAAGATGTAGAAATGTCAAATTGCTTTATTAAACAAGGGACAGTAAGATCTGGAAAATATTTTTAGTCAGCATTAAGTATCAATTGCACCTGCTTACTCTTCTAACAATAAAATTATGCTGGAATACAACACAACTTGACACACATATTCCCACTACACACTGCTTTTAGTTATTTCACAAAAACATGATGTTTAGAAAGCCCTACTACATTTCAAGTTTTTTCTTTTCCCTCAAACATGTTTTTTTCAGTTTCCACTTCACAGAAAGAACAGTAAAACCAGAAAATGTCCTATTAGGGGCCTGAAAGTGTCGGTACTTCCCAGAAAACAGATATTCCCATCATGGCTATCTCTTTGTTCTTAAGAAATACCAAATTCAAAACATTTACCAATATCAGTTCATCATATGTTTCTAAGTAAACAAGCTAGCAGTTGTTCAACCCTTTCCAAGGGTCTAGCAAAAAAGAGCTTTTGATTAAGACATCATTTTTGTACATAATATGAAACACCACTGAAGTTGAGAAAGATTGGCAAAACATGCCTGGCAAGTAAATTGCCTTCCATTCAAAAACTAATGTCTCAGAGGAGTAACCAACAGACATATTTAATATCTACCCTAGCTATACTGTGCTATTTCCAATTCTTCTTGAAGAAATTCAACTGACAAAAATCACCTCAAATAAAAGATAGCTCAATGAAAAAAATCCTGTTATTAATGGAAAATATTGCTTCAGACATCTATCTTCTTACTTTGAATACTGAAGGAAGACAACTTGTGTTTCTTAATACACTTTCATAAACACGGACAGTAAGTTGAAAAAGTAAGTTTCAATACATGGACTTTATTAAAGCACAAGTCATACGAAATGATCATCACCTTTAACATTACTTATTTGGCAGCTACCAGATTCCTAAAAACATACTTTTGAAGATTCATTTTTGTGCTACAGCTGTATCTTAAGTGATTCTTTAATATATATATTATAAATTAACTCTGTTGCTTTAAAAAGGGAAGAATGAGAATCATTGGCTTAATGTATCTTCTTAATTTTAAAATACCCTCACCCTTGTATGATGATTTGTACGAAAGATTGTTCCTACATACACAAAACCCCAAATGAATGTACAGTGTATGTGAACTTGAAAGGTCAAAGTGCTCCAGAAGGGATGCTGGGATTTAGAGGCCAATTCTTATGTCCATACTAAGCAAACTATTGAGAAAGAACAAAAAACAAAGAAGAAAAACAAAACAAAACAAACCACAGACAGCTTCAAACATTACAGCTTTTTAATAGAGAAATCAGCCTAAAAACCTTGTCAATCTGTCAATGTTTTTTCATAGTCACTGAGCATGTAGTAGACCTAGCTTACCTGAAACTTCAAGAAGCACTTGACAATATCCCTTACCAAAAATTCTTAAAATAAAACCTAAAATTGGATAAAAAGAAAGAGAAAAATCCTCTCAAGGTTTAACTCTTGAGTTGATAAAAGAAAAGAACAGTAGTTTCCCCACTAAACAGAGATGATCAAAGGAGGCTGATGGTAACAGATGGAAAGTGATGTACAATAGAAGCTCCAAACCCTTCTCAATTAGGTCATGACAAAGATTTACTTATGCACGATCCAAGTGTGTTTTTCAACAGAATTCCTTTCTGAAGGAGGGAAAACATTCATAAACCCATTTTAATTCCTTTTCCAGCTAACACATTAGACTCAGTAACTTCCCAATATCTTATGATAAACCTGTCAACATTCAGAAGTCAAATCAGTGTTCTTATTCTCTTACATCTAATGCATATAGTGGTAAAGAATAGCAGGAAGCATTGCAGAGCTGTTATCTAGAACTACTCAGCTGACAGTGAAAGCGAGGAACCAATGACTACTCAGAAAATATAAGGACAGAAAGATGCACAGACAGACTGACATATTTGGCAAATATCAAGTATTTCAGTAATATTTTGTCAAGCTCAAAGTAAAGGCAAAAAAAGAAGAACTGATCTTTACTAACTTGTCTGGTTGTCACCACTGGAGCCAGATGTGCCTGGAAAGTGCTCCTTCGATCTGTGATTGGGTTTCCATGATGTATGGGTGGCAGTTCTTCATCTATGGGTCACAAACAAGGGAGTGTTTCTTTTCTTTTAAGAGTACAGAAACAATGCATGTGGCTACAAAATTAAAGAATGTCTCAACTTTAATAAAAAGGGATTTGTTCAAGTGAAGCACCGAAAATAACATACAAACCCACCAAAAGCATGTTGCGTTTTTTAATCACTGTTATTAAATTTTATTATAATTCTATTGTCACTAGTTTTAGTCTAAAGCTAAGTAAAAAAGTTTTACTCTAAAGCTGAGAAAAGCAGAATCTCCAGGCCTCTTTCAAATTACTTAAACAGAATCAACAGGAGTATATTTTTTACCTTCCTGACCTTCAGATGTCATGTAATTTAACATTTTAATTTGATCTTCCTGAATGGGCTGATAGTCTAGGAGAAAATCATCTCCATCATCTTCATCAACTTCTTCAGTGGTTTTCTTAATATCTGGTTCTATTAAGATACAAGTAGTAGAATTTATTACACATTTTTTGCAAGACAAGCAAAACAAAATTTCAAACACCTTTTCTCAAAAGTCTCTGGCTTTTCAGTTCAAAACAGTTTGACATTAAAAATTTTTAAATGTAGAATAGTAACATTAAGTACAACAAAACCCAAAAGTACTCAGCCCAGTATTAACTTAAAACTTCCCGAGAATTAAAAATAAAATACTCATACTATGGGACCTTTCCATAAGATCTTCTGTTTCAATACTAAGTAACAGTATTTCTAAGAAAAAAAGAATAATGTTTACTATTTCCATTAAACATTCAAAATGCTACCTTTAATCTGAATTTAGAGACCAAATTAAGCTGCTGTTTCACAAAAACTACAGTCATTTACTGGTCATTTGGGGAAAAACATAGAGCTGTTGCTCAATGCTACTTTATACACTCAGTGAGGGTATAAAATTCTTAGATTTGAAACATCTGTCTCAACATGCTTCAAGTATTCTGGGATTCCCAAAATCCTGTTTTCCTGCATGCATAGAACATCCAAAAAGTAATAGTCAATTACAAAGGAGGAAACACACAGGGTTCTGACATCTGGATTTAGAGCAAAATTAATATATCACAGTTTGATTCCTATTTAGAGGGCCCATGATGTGCTTATATGTATTTTCCATTAAAAAACAGAGAGGTGATAAAGCATGTTCAAAAATGGAAGCCATAAGGTTGTGGACAAAATACCCAAACTTCCAATATTGTCAGTAAAATTTTCACTTCTCAGTGTCCACTCCTTTAGTTACATCAGTGAAAAATGACTTCTCCAATGTCTGTGATGTAGCAACAAAATGCGCAGTTTATTGAAAGGCTAACACTGGACCTTACCATGAAACAACACTGAAAATGATTTTTTTTTTTCTCTTCAGACTTTTATATCTCACAGGACTAAGATAAAACCCAACAGAGAAAAGTAGTTCTGTTTCCTTTTGCCATATGTGCATGCATGCATGTCACTCACACATTTCATAGCAATTTAGCATTTTAATGTACAAAACCCTGCCACCGTTTTTTGAAAGAATAACCGTGAATTTACACAAACTCTGTAAGAATAACAGCAGAAGAATCATTGCAGCTCTACTGATAATGTACTTCTCAGCCCAATACAGTAAAATGAATGGAAGGATGAAAAAGTAAAATGATGGAATACTTCGTCATTTGTTTGCATATTCCACTGAAGTTTATCTTCTCTTGAATCCCAATCCTCCAACAGTGCACTCAACACCAGAAATTAATTACTGGTATGAATAATTCATTTGCAGAACAAAGGACAATGCATAATAATGCACCTGTGGGCAGCACTGTCCTTCAATACAAGTAATTTCATTCCTGAGAGAATGAGGACCTTGTTCCAGTTCACAGGCCACCCCCACCTTTTTTCCCTACTGCTTTTTACAAAGGGACATTACCACTGTAAACCAGTAAGCCATGACACTGGAGACTGTTTTCTGATATTTAGATCCAATTCAAAAGTGGGCACAAATTAACTTGTATGAAATCTTACTTTGCAGTGGAATGAGAAGGAAAATGAAAACATCAAGTATTTTCTGAAGTACCTGGATCTGAAGACTGTGCCTTTTCTATCAGAACTTCTCGTATCTTCTCCACCCATAAATAGAGTATACTTTCACCAAGGTTCTGTCTGGAAGTAAAAACTCATGGTAAAGGAAGAATAACTTTTGCAGTTTTCCCCTGGAAAGTACATCAAATAACATACAGATTTCAGGCACACAGAAACAGAACATAAGCTAGTGAGATAAGGAGCTTAGGCAGGCTTGTGTAAAGTTCTGTCCCAGTACCTCACTGGGTGAAACACATATCGGTGGACTGTGATAATAGGTCAGTAGAGCACTGGAATGAAACACTACAGTTTGGGTAATAGGCAGTGCTATAGTACAGGGAGATAAAGATTTAGGTCTAGGAGGCTTCACTCAGGGGTGCATTAAGGTACTGGGAGAGGATGGGATGAACATGTTTTATATATGCATGTTAGGAGTTAAGAAACACTTCCTTTACGTGCAGCAGGACCCAAACAACTCGAAATACATTTCAAATGGTTGTAACAGTTATAAACTGTGTGTTTGTCTAAGAAACAAAACTAAAGATTTAGGGCCATAGATAGCTCATGGTTTCTCATTAATTTTATTCTTACTGCCACCATCTGGGCACCAGGTAAGTAACAAAATTACATCTTTAAACTTTGCTTAACGTATACAGCACTTCTGTGGAAACAGCCAAATTCCAATAAACATACATATTTTAAGAAAAATATTTAAGCAAAAATAGGGATTTTATGAACTTGTAGCTCTGACTTCAAAATCCAGACAGATTCCAGAACAATTCAACACCCTAATTTCACACTGCTTATTGTACAGAAGCACTGCTTTAATACCTGAAGACTTTTTTTTTCTAGTGATGGAATGAAAAAAATTAGAAAAGTAATAAAATTTCCCTGCTTTATGAAAGTAAATAGCAATTTCTCCAGCCATCATCCAATTACAGTTTCTGAAGAGTCTTAAATTACACTTTGTGTCTCCCAAAACAGACTTGTGATCTATAATTATCCATTTTTTCCATAGCGATTGATAGTATAGTTCATGTTGATTTAGACTTCACAACTTAGATCCCTAGGGACTAGAAACCTGGTCAAACACAATGTGAATGATGCAGAGTATCTCTGTTCATCTGACAACCACTCAGACATTGAATAGATAAAAGGCTTTTACAAATACTGTGCACATCAGTGATTACTCCAGGTTTTTAAACAATCTAAAATGACATATATGGCTCAAAGTACAAACACATTCACTTCCTGCTGAACAAACAAAACTGAGAGCAGACCAGCGAGGACTCTGAACAGCAGCTGGTACAGCCAGAAGGGAGCTGCAAGGGACTGAACCAGGACAATCTGACAGCCTACAGGACTGCAGAGGGGGGAACAAAAAAAGAACCATGCTCAGAGCCCCCACGTGCCAACTTGTGCTAGATGCTCAGGTCATTTAAATAGCAGCACCTACAGCAGAGCTCTTCCTGTGGGAGAGACTCCGTCAAATCCTTTGAATCTGGACAGCATTAAGGACAACCTCGGTCCTTTTTTGCTCCACTGAACAACTGTGGTGAATGTGATCACACAGAACTTTTAATTTAAAATCCTTGTGCATTTTTAACACTTCAAATTAAATTTTACTTGCTTAAATGATCTGTTGCTTAATTAGCTAAGAAACCCAGTTAATCAAAGTAAAAAACCCTTATGCAAGCTAAGTGCTCTCTTCCTTATAGCATTAAAAAACCATTTCTTATTCAAGATGTTCAGATTTCACTATCTGGGACATGACTGTGCTTCCTTATATTTTTTTTTTTCATTTATTTTATATTTTCTTTGGGATATGAAAATAGACCATATAAAATACATTTTCTATCCCACTTTCACAGAAATTCAAAATCACGTAATTTGAGTATTTCTAAATGCTGTTATGCATTCATTATGCCTTGTTGTTAGCTGCACACTGTGGTAATAAACAGTCCATGATGCTCCAGATTCCAGTTAATAGATTCTGTATGTGTTTATTTGAAAACCTACTAATCCCTTAGCTTTTATGAAAAACTGGTATGCCACTGATGCTCATGGACACAACCAAATCTTTTCACATCCTGTGTTTTAACAGTCAAGTGCAGAATAGATAGAAACTGAAAGTACATTGTCTCCTTTTAGTATATTCCAGTATTAAACTTACACATATATTTCTTCCAAGCTATTTGCTAGTTCTGTATAATCTTGTCCTCGAAGCCAAGGGGCACTAGAATGAAAAGAAATGCAATGAAAATTGTGCTATATGCTGCTTCCAACATTCCCAAATATATGTGATGAACACCTTGAAAATGTAACTTTGCCAACCATCAAGATTCCAGCTGTAAACATCCTGGAAAAAGCAGAACAAAGAATAGAATATCCTTGCTGGAAACATCCACCATTTCCAGTGTACTTTAATTCAAGGAGTATTTTAACTAAACATCCACTTACAGGTAAACAATTAACAGTGGCAATTAAGAAAACACCAATGTTTGCAAGAAAACTTCACCTACTTTAGTTGATAAATAGGTGGCTCTGCAGTCGGATATCCTGGTGGCAAAATCACCTGAAAGAAATTCAGGATATGTGTTCATTGGACTACCCTCAGCTAGCTGAGCTTTACTGAAGGACTCTGATGTAAAACACTAGGACTACAATTCGTGTTACAAATGAAGAAAACAGCTGGGTGTGTTGTTACAGAATTACAAGAACAACTGAATATTTGCATTTAAAATTCCAGTAATGGTAATACATACAAAAATGTTTCATGGGGCAATTCACAGGGATGCAAAAAAAAGTACAGAAAAAAATTTAAAGAAACTGCACACATGATTATTGGACTTAAATAAGTGGCACTGGACTTCCCTAAGCAGACGTTTCAGTGTTTCTTACACTGAGTAAACTTACTGCTTTCAGTTCTGAAAACATAAAAGTAAGGAGTTGGACCAATTAAGTTGATCCCAATTTCGTTTTGTCACAACACTTTCCAGAAAGCAAATCTAGAAGCAACTGCAGCAGATTCACTGAGGCACAAAGTTGATGTAAAAATATTTCAGAAATTAGTCTTTGGTGAAATACACTGAAATGCTTTGGTCAGGTGGGGAATTAGGATATGCAACTACTGAACATATCAGAAGCACATCAGTGTTTTAAAGGAGCAATCGCTGAAAAGTCTTATCACGGACTCCAATCCAAACGCTTCTTAATCCATCTGAGTAAATAATAAACCATATTTAAATGGTTTCACCTGTGTCAGTCCAACTGCAAAATTTGTGCTAAACTTCTTCTCACCACTATACCTGCAAACAGAGGGTCCATTTTGGTTGATCCAGACAGTCACTAATCTTAATGCAATAGATTTTTTCATCTTCATCAACAACACACCAATCATCACCATAGATTGATGAAAGGGCTTCAATTTCATCAATCTAAAAAAAAAGAAAAAAAGAAAAAGTAAATAACCTCCCCCCACAAAGCCCCCACAACTTTGTGTGCCAATCGTCTTTTCATCTTTTTAAAGTCTTGCTCTTCTACAACTTATTAACAGATGTGACCAGATTCACTGCACTGGAAGGCCATTAGTATTAGGGATCCAGTCCTGATTCACAGGACTTAAGGTGCACCAGGGGAGGTTTAGGTTGGAAATTAGGAAGAGTTTCTTCACAGAAAGGGGGATTAGACACTGGAATGGACTGCCCAGAGAGGTGGTGGAGTCACGGTGCCCGAAGGTGTTTAAGGAAAGACTGGGCCTGGCAATCGGTGCCCTGGTCTAGTTGACAGGGTGGTGTTCAGTCACAAGGTGGACTCAATGATCTCAGAGGTCTTTTCCAACATAATTGACTCTCTGATTTTGTAAGCAACCTTCGCTCAGTTCTCTCTCACACACACACCAGCTTTTGAATTTCTGAGGACAATCCTGTCACTCTCAGCAGTGGCCAGGTGAGCAAAGTGACAGGGAGCAGTGC
This sequence comes from Daphoenositta chrysoptera, assembly GCA_013397915.1. Lineage (NCBI taxonomy): Eukaryota > Metazoa > Chordata > Aves > Passeriformes > Daphoenositta > Daphoenositta chrysoptera. Next base: position 11,445 of record VZRO01007572.1, read on the forward strand.
CAACACGTTCCCTGCAGCTCCCAATCGGTGCTGCTCCTTCTTGGTGGGAACCCCGCCGGCGAAAGACCCCGAGGGTTTGGCACTAAGCTCTTCCTGAGGAAGAACGGATACTCAGCAAACTCCCTGAAGAAAAACCGGAGACGTGCCTTCCACCTAGCAACGAAACACCTGAAGCGGGTCGGCGGTGCAGACGTGCCACAGCGGGCACGGAGCCGCTCAAGGGGCCGGGGCTCACCAGGAGCTCCCTGAAGTCANGCTGGGCTCCTTCCGTGTCACTCGCCGCCATCGGGACCCGAGGGACGGAGGAGGAGGCGGAAGGGAAGGAGAAGGAGAAGGAGGGAGAAGCCCGGGGAGCAGCCCGGCGCCGGGCCGTGTGCGCAGCCGTGGCGGTGACGGTGAGGGCCCTTCCTTCCGCCGGAGGGACAGAGGGAGCGGGCAGTCGGTGTGCTCCTCTCCTGCATCGCCGCACAATATATATATACTTCGTTATATCCGTCTTGTTTACTTTTCCCTTATTTCTTACATCCGATTTTTAACCTAAAGTGTGTAAGCAGTTCTGTTTCAGTGAGGATTTTACGGATGCAGCCCTCTTCACCTTGCATTTATGGCACTCGGAATGAACGATTGACATAACTACACAGTTTCCTTTAAAAAGTATTTAAAAGAGTAGCAGGTGTTCCAAGCAGTTTTCGTTACATTAATTACATTCCATTTCATTTCTCGAAATACATTTCCTTTATTATACTTCGGCAAGTTTCAGGCATCTCTTTTTGAGACAGCACTGATCAGTAAAGATCTTGTGTGCAAAGCATGGGTTTCACCGTTTTTTTCAGTTTTTGTAGTTTATGTTTTCTCCCAGTGTGATTTTATACTGACACAGTTGGGAAGAATTAAAGGTAAACTTCGTTTTGCCTTTCTCGAAAGGTTAGAGAATTTGCACCAGTTCCGGAGTTCAGAATGATTGTGACAATCAGGGCAGGCGTTCTGAAGACAAAACAAAAACCACAAACTAACAACCCACAACAACAACAACAAATTTAAAAACCACCCAGGATGCAACTGAGTAGGGACAAAACTAGCACTGTATTATCAACTACATATATCCTGGATGGAGAACTACTGGTTGCACAGTGGTTCAGCAGAAATTGTTTCAGAGTTAGAGTGAATAGAAGACTGTCTTTGTCTTCAGTGTCACGGTTTAATTATTTTTGAAACGATAATAAAAATAATTTACCCAGTCTTAGAATATGACAAAAATGCACATTTTATCAGAAAAAAATCACGTATTCCAGTTAATTTTAAAAGAGAAAGAGACACATAGACAGAGTGAGCTTATTTTTTAAACAAGTGTCTTCTGACCAAAACTTAACTGAAAGCTTTAATCCATAAGGACCTATAAAAGATGGTGCTCCATCTGTTCATCATAATACTAATTTGCCTTATAAATCTAAAGAGACAACTATGACAGGACTTAAACTTTATGACAGCAATCTCTCTATAGTGCTTGTGCTTTATAAATTGCTAGTTTTGACTTACATTAACAAGTGACTTACATTACTATACATATTTTTTGTTATGAAATAACTCAAAAATGTTATTGCCATTTTTTACAACTCTGTTGTCTATAAGTCATAAAAGCAGTGATATGAAAGACTTCAGCAATCTACTATTGGGCCAGGAAGAAACTGCTCCAGCTAAGGAGGCACAGAGAATAAACACAAAAGCTGTATGGACTGTAGACGTCTCTGACAGGTTTCAGAGGATTCGCTAATTTCCTTTCATTGTCATTTTTATTTGTGACAAGTCTTAGTAAATAGAAATGGAGATAAATGTGGCTAATGAATCTCCAGCATGTTTACAGATACTAAATTAATAACAGAGTAGCAGAACTGATATGGTGCACAGGAGTATTTACCAGATAATTAATGACTTTGTCTGTCTGAAACATTCTATTAAAACAGATATGAAATACATGTCCACAGCTTTCAAATTAAGGATAACAGCGCAGTAGAGTTTACTAAACTATTTTGGGGTATTCTTTTAGTACATAACTGAACCTCACAGTTCCTTATGGTGAGGCATCTTGAAAAGGACACTCTTCACAGCTATGCTTAAACTTTGATATTTAAAATGGTTACAAAGTCTAACCTTTGGTCCATCAGTTCAGTCTTTGTGAACCACAGATAGCAAAGAAAAACATTTAAAGCTCAAATCAAATCAATTAAGCCAAAGAAAAACCCTGAGGTCAGGAAGCAGCCCAAATCGCTACCTTGAATTCAAATTCTTTGTTCTGTCTTGTCAGAGCAAGATAATACACTGGGTAATTACTCATTCCCTTCTGCAACTAGAATGTAATACTAGAGCACAAAAAGCTTAAACAAGATACAAATAATATTCATTCAATCAGGATTGAATCACAAATAAGTGAAAAACAGAACTAAGAAATACAGAAGAATTAAGGTTTGAGTAAAATATCCATAGCCCTGCTTTATTTTTCATACAACAGTTCAAACAACATGATGCATTTTCAACTTCTCCTTTACAATTAAAAAAAAAGGAAGATTGAGAACAAATAAGGACAATGTCATGTCATGTCATGTCATGTCATGTCATGTCATGTACCACTGATTAATGCCCTCAGTTCTGTACTCTGGTTTTGGGCAGGATTTTCTTCTACTGAGACTCTTCCAGTAGTGTCTTAAAAATAGCTCAAGGAGAGCACTTTGCTATAGTTCTTTACCAACAAAATACTAAATTTTCTTTAATGCTCCAATTCCATTCTACATTCAAAAGAAATCTCATTCTATAATAGAAATCTTAACTGGGTCATCCAATAATGAGCATTTATCCATTTGAGAACAAAGTAGTTCAGCTGATTTCAGTTCCACAATGATGCATTTAGCTAGATTGTGGTCTAAACTGACCATAATAAATTAGCTATAAGGTTCATAGGTATAAACTCTCCATATACAGCTGATTTATTATTTTGGAACTAAAACTAAACCAAACTGATTCAGTCACAAGAACAAGAAAGTGCATTCAACAAGCCTGATTCTTGGTCTAAAACTATATGTCTGGTAAGACTGATGAGAAGCATATGTACAGGTGACTTAACACATTGGTTAGAAATGTTTCTTCTCATATAGCCACAACCCTGGTTTTGTGCTGTCTATAGCAGGGTACAGTTGCCTTCTGCAGAGCTACAGAAATCCAAAAGCTTTTCTACGAAGTAGTAACTACTAGGAGGTTTTAGGAGCCTCCTGAGAGAAAAGGACCAGCAGTGAATTCTCACATTTTCTCCTGCCATACCTGCATTCAGATAAAAATGGGCATGTTGAAAGGAACTTCTCTCTTACAGGATTTTTTCCCTACTGGAGGATACCTCAAGAAACTACCTGAGTTTGCTTCAGTGCTCCTTTGAGCAGCAAAAACCATTTCTCAGCTCAGGAGGCAATCTAGCTCACACCACCAACAAATTCACATTTTACGGTTATTTCCTGCAAAGTATGAAAGAAATCTCAGCAACAGACTCACATCTGCAAGAATTCCTGTTGCAGGCAGTTCAGAACAACATGAGCATTTGCTTCGATCACTCACTGGCAGTTGCTCATGGTAATCCAGAGAGATCCACAAGAATCACATCTGAGAGTATCAACATATTAATTAATTCTCCTTGTCTGTCTTTTGCCAGCCTAGTAAATAAAATCAGTATGGAAATATGACAAGGACCTGTGCTTGTTGCACTGCTTTTCAGAGTTGAGGAGCAGTTTCCTCAAGAAGTGCACCAGGGCTGCATAAATGCTGCTAAGGAACAAATTTTTAGGACTGCTGGTGAGCTAACAAACACACAGTCATTTAACACATTACTGCGTGAAAACAAACATACAACCCACCATGTATCATTTATTCCTTTCACTTCTCATTTCCCTGTGTGCACTCCCTTGCCCAGTCCTATATCTCAAATTTGACCAGTATGCTGTAGTCTGAAAAGGAAGAACACCAAGTGTCAGTGCAGTAAAGGCTGCCCCATCACAGAATCTGAGAGGATATAAAAAATACTATTCTGTGAAAATCAGAGACAAAACAGTTCAGTGAGTTCTGTGCAAGGATGTTTGCCAGTGTGTTCAGCCCTAAGATGGGACATATTTCATGCTTTCTGAATCACTAATTTCAGCCGGTTATCTGAAAAATGAAAGACATGGGAAAAAAAGAGAAAACAGAGAAAAAGACACTTAGAACAAAACCTTGATATCAGCAATACTCTTTTTCTCATTTCCACACTTCAAAGTCCAAAAGGCACTGGGTTATAATTACTCTGGGATGTGCAAGGAGGAAAACAGGGGTGAGAAACAGACACTCTTTGAAGACAATGGAAGCAGGGGGAGTGCAGTGATCCTGGCCAGGAGAGCACTGTACATCCAGGGGTCGGTGATTCTCAGCACAGTTACTGGAGCAGGCCCAGCTCTGTGCTCTGCTGCCTTGGGGCCTGGGTTGTGGTGCACAAAACCCTTGGAAGCAGGATTAACTCCACCAGCTCCTTGGCACAGAGTGCAGGCGGTTACACCACCTGCGTGGCTTTGCCTTTATCTAGAAGCATAGGAAGGAGTGAACCTCTCTTGTGAACGTCCTTTATGAATTACTGTTTTCTTGCAAGAAAACTAAAATACTGCAGCCAAAGAGGAGCCTTTCTCCAGAGATGGAATTTGTGCCGCCTCCCGTGGGAGTCCATCCAGGGTCAATCCAATGCTGCAGGAATGTGGACATCATGGCTTCTGATTTACTTGCTATCTCTGCTGGTCTTTACTCTGTCTTTTTAAAACATTACACTTAGTAAGTTATTTGTTTTCAGGCCTTTCTTACTCAGATTCAGAGAAAAACCCTGCACTGACTGGCCAAAGGGTAAAACTGACCTGTAAACTCTGTGTTGCATTGCAATGGGTTATAGAGTAGGCAGGTGACAATACCTCTATTTCATTATAAAATCTGTAAAAAATACGAGGTGATAATATACATATTTTAATTTTGTATTCATGTATGCAAAATAAATACAAAATAGGAGAAGGTTTTATTGTGAGGTTGCTTAAAGCATTTATGGCATTGTGAAAGATGGCTCAAAGTCAGAAGCAAGAGGGGAAAAAAAAAGGAAAAGGTATGTGGGGCTGACACAGCTAGTGCTTTGAAAGTAAGGACAGCAACTTGAAGCCCTGCTCCTAAGAAAAGAAAGCCAGTGTGATCCTTCCCTGAAGCCTCTCAGATGTCATATAATTATTACTAACGCATCGCTGGAAACAGATCTCTTAAGATAAACCAATTAAAAGTAACAAAAGGTGGCAGAAGTCCGAACACGATACATTTGTGTTATCTCTGCAGGTGTGGAACTGTTCCTTTTCATGGTTTTGGTATGTCATTCTTCAAACATTAAAAATGTATGTCGCTATAGACAATACAGAAGAATGAAGCTTGCCTCATTATCTGTGCCTGACGAGTTTCACAAGAATTGCTCAGGTTTAAACTTGCTCACTTTTGGAACAGAAGTTTCATCCTAATCTTTTGTGAAAGTTTGTCATGGCACCTGTGGCTCCTGCCCTGCCTTTTCAGTGCTCCTTCTGCATATGACACAGACTCGGCCATGCCACAACGCTGCAAAGCTTCCCTGCTCCCTTAATAAATTCTTGCAAGCTTTCAAAGGCACTGTGGGAGTTTTCAAAATGCAACCCCTCTCGCGTGCTAAAGGCAGAAAAACAAGGTGCCAGCTGTGGGCTTCAGGTGAAAGATGTAGTGGAGAATAAAAAAGGTTAGGACAAACAGAGGGGAAGGAGTGGTGGACCAAAGGGTCTTGAGAAAAGTGACTACTTCACTTTTTGTCCCTGGTAGCACCCAATTTCTCTTTTAGGTTGCTGTTCTGTTCTTAAAAGCAGTGTGTGTATTCACAATTTTCCTCCACCTGCACCACGGTTGCATATGCCACCAAAGCGATTTCCAAGAAGACCTTTTTTTCCCCCTCTGGCGATGCACCACTCTCGTAGCGTTACAGTCCTCTTCGAGGCCGGTTTGTCCCCCATCTCTCTGAACGTCTGTCGGCGTCTTGGCGTCCCCGCCGCCTCTTCCCCGCCGCGTCCCGCCCCTGCCGAGGGCGCTCCCCGGGCGGAGCGGAGCCAAAGCCGCGCACCCGCAGCCCGGGCCGCGACGGCGACAGGCACTCACGGGATAGACAGCGTGGGAAGGGACCTCTGGAGATCACCTGGTCCAACCCCCTGCCAAGCCTGGGTCACCCAGCGCAGGTGACACAGGAACGCGTCCAGGTGAGTTTGGAACGTCTCCAGAGAGGGAGACTCCACGACATCCCTGAGCACCTGTTCCAGTGCTCTGGCACCCTCAACGTGAAGTTCTTCCTCATGTTGAGGTGGAACTTCGTGTGTTTTAGTTTATGGCCTTTGCTCCTCGTCCTGTCGCTGGGCACTAGTGAAACGAGTGGGACACCAAACCGCAGGGGCACAGGGCAGTACCTGCGGGCCAGCCGCGGGGTCGCAGAGCGGTCACTGTCCCTCCCTGGGCAGAGCCGCCGGCTGCGCCCGCTGCGGGCCCGTTTCTCTCAGAGGGCGGACGCAGCGCTCTCGGCGGGGCCTTGCTTCGCCCCTCCCGGCTTTTCGGGTGGGCCGCGGCGAGATGTGGACCCTCAGAGCCTGCCCCCATGGGGCGCCCGCCTGGCCGGCCCGTGTCCCGGTGCCGCTCTCGGTCACGGGGGCGGTGCGGTGCGGTGCGGCGGCCGGGCGGGCGGAGCCCTGNCTGCCGTGGCCGCCTCTCCCCGCAGCTGCCCGGTGCGTGTTCGCGGGTGGGGGTGTCCCTGGTTCCCCGCTCAGGAGTCCTTGTGCGGGCTGAGGGGACGGCCCAAAGCCAGGCTCGGCTCGAGGCACGAAGCAGAGGCGGCCCTGGAGGCGGGGGCCGGGGTGGTCTCTGGCCCTTGGGAAGCGGTGTCGTCGCTTTCTGCTGTGCGTGGGTGCCCCTTCCTCCTCCTCCTCTTCCCGCTGTTCCTCTCCCTGGCCCAGGCGCGGCGCTGGCCGCTGCCCGCAGGTCTGAGCGCACCTTTCCCTGCAGGCAGGGAGCGCAGCTGCTGCGACGCGTGAGCCTGACTCGCCTTGAAAAGTGTTTCATTACCGGGACCGGAACGAGCCGCTCGATTCCAGGCTGTTCTGCTGAAGTTCTGACTGCTTGGGACTGTGTCTGTCTGCTGATCCGGGTGAGATCTCGCACGAGCTGTGGGTAAGCTTATTCGGAGCGCCTGGGCTGAAAAAAAGTCTTTGATGTAACAGAACTAAAATATGTGCGGAAAACAGCCAGGAGATGCCCAAGAACGAGGATTAATTTAAGTAGTGTTGCCTCGGGAGTGGTATTGAATAGATGTGTTAATTGCTATTAAAGAAACAGTATCTTGATTTTAGAGAGGTGCTGCGTTCACAGGAAGACTGTGTCATAAAAGCATGGCCAACTTCTACAACCCTTTACCCCAAGACTGAAACAACTACTTTTAGATAACATCACTTATGCTTCTAGTACAGCCACTTTTCCTTCTTGGAGCAACTCCTGTCAGTACAGTGTGTTGTGTGGGTTTGTAGACAGGTTCTGTCTGTTTGTGCGGTTTGGTGCATTTTGTCCGCCTTCTTTACAAGCATCACATCATAATGTGTGCGTGCTGGGACACGTAAGAAATCTTCCTGAGCGGGTATCATCTTTTCCTACAGGAATCTAATTTTCGTTGCTAGAGGGAGATCTATTGAAACACTAGACAATGTTATGCTTTTTGCCAGCTTTACTGTTTGTCATGAGGAGAGAAAGCTTCCTATGCAACCAGTGGCTACTGCTTCAGACCCCTGATGTTAAGTTGGCTAGTGCTAGAACTGCTTCTCCTACTTTTCTATGTGTATATGAGTGAAACCCACTCATATTCTAATTAGTGTAAATTGTCATTGTTCTGGGCTGTGTACATGGCTGGAAGATTCAGAAGGAGAAGAAATCAAAGCAAAAGCAGGTGAGTCTTATGAATAGTGCTGCCTTGTAGTCAGGGATGGCACTTTAGATCTTTGTAGATCACTTTGAGAAAAGCAGCTTTTTTTTGCTTGGACTGTATCCTAGCAATTGGGTAAAGTTGGTAGTTTGTATATCGGTAGTTAGGTGGCGTTTTGTGTTGAAGTATTCTACAAAACTCCCTTAAGTGAGTGTGAGAATTGCAACCTGTGCTCTCTGTGTTGGAAACAACCCCTGTGTGAAGACAGAGCCTGTAATAGCGTGACAGGATCACTCTGGCATAGGTCTCATAGAAGAAGATAAAAGTGGAGCATCTCAGTGCTATTTTCTATGCCTTCTTAAAGGATAAGATTCAATTAGCAGTCAAGTACTGCTCTGGTAGTCCTAATGAGTTCAACAAAGTGCCTTGCAGTCGCATTTCAGCTGCAGAGGAGATGCTAAGTAGTGTTCTGTGGTGTTGTGTCACGATGTACCAGTGACTGTGGAGACTGCCATGCAAGCCTTTCTAGGGCACAAGGCATAAATAGGGGTTGTGAAGGGCAATTTGACCTGTATCAGCTGCTTAATGGAAAAAGGTAATGATGGCAGCACGGCTGACTGAAAGATGTGTTCTCTCTTAAGTGGCTAGTAGATTTGCATAGAGGCAGCACAATTCATATAGATTAACCTGCTGGTAGTGTCTTAAGGCAAGTAACTGCAAACCAAACTATGAAGTTTCTCCCTCAGTGCTGATGGCCTGGCTTGGTGCCTCAAAACCGTGTTGGGGATTTTGGAGCTCTCTTCATGGTGGGTCATGGGATCAAATAAACTCCTGCCTACACGGGGGTATAGGTGTACAAAGTACACTGCAAGTGCACACTGCTTGAGTGCCTGTGTACTGATTTGTTTCCATACTCTAAACTTGTCACTCAGACTTCTGTTGGTGGTTTCTCATCTCTGTTATAGAGCAAATCCTGTTCCTTAGAACAGTATTTACAAGAGTATAAAAGGTTCTGTTAAGAGTCTCTTTGCTGCCAGCTTCATTTAGGCATGTCATTTAGCTCGTTAGCTGAAACTTTATGTTCTTTATCACTTGTCTGATGGGTAACTGCATGCAGATTCAATTTCCAACCCCAATTGTAGAAACACTTTCTTTCACGTGAGTGATCCATCGCACTATGATTAATAGCCAGACAGTCATTCTTCTGCATCATTGCATGCTTCAGGCTTACAAAGTGTATTTGAAATTGTAGGCTGGGCCTAAACAGCAAGGTCTTTGGGGACTAAACCAGTGAAGCAGACAGACCATGTTACTATGCATGTTACTCTATTGCTAATGTTTGCTCTAAGAGTACAAACAAATCAGTGATTTTAACCTTATGACTATCTGGTGGTAGAAAAACTATGCAAGTAATTTTATATAGTGATTGAACTTTCTGTGTATCTTGAGCTGCTTAAGATTCTGCTCATGTACATAACAGGCCTTGCTGCATACAAGATTTGTTTATTTGAATCAGCATCTTGGTTCCTTTCCCAAGCAGTCTTCTCTTCCTTCTCATCAATATCGAATGGAAACAGCAAGTTCTTAATGCAATGAAAGTGCATTGTTATTCATACCTGCTAAGTATGTGGGATGTTGACAAATGATACAGGGTAATGATAGGAGTGTGTTTCTTGTCTCAGAGATGGCTAAAGCAATGCTGTGTGGGAGGGGGTGAAAATGAAGGATGACCTTAGCTTTTTTTTCCTTTCCCACCCCTCCATGATGGCTAAGCCAGCAAAATGGGTCTAACTGTCCTCTTAGCTTTGGTTTGTGTGATTCTCAGTGCTGCATTCTGTGTCCCACTGAAACTGTATCAGTCAGCTTCAGAGATAGTATTACAGGCTGATAATACATTAACATATATGATTTTGATCATTCTCTAGACACTGCTAGAACTGATTTACTGAGGAAAGTTATACGTGCCCCAGTAACAATAAACTGTGCTGTGTTGATCCACAAGTGGATAGACTCCTGTTTAAAGGAGAAAGTAGGTTCAGGGCTTGAAGGACTGCTAGAAGAACTAGTATTGTTTTGTTTTGTGATAGAACTGAAAAGCATGCATGAACAAGAGTGCTGACTAACCACTTCTGGAGAAGGCATTTGTATCCTGTGTCTGTGGTAGATGGCAGGTGACTGATCCAGTCTGTTCTGAAATGTGCTAGAAAGGGCTTGCTTAGTCTTTGTCAAATTCTTTGAAAATGGATTCTCTCTCTCCTTTTGCTGATTGAGGAAAAGGTAGGGAAACCTCTCTTTGTTATATTGTTAGCTCCTTGGCAGCCTGTCCTGTTCTAGATTTCTGCCTCAATCTTGAATATTACAGGACCTGTTACAGGCTTTTTGTTCCTTACCTAGTGTTCTCACTGTCTCTTTTCTTGCTGAGTGGCTTCTTATCTTACCGTAGTTGAAAAGTTCCCTGCATCTGTTTAAGCTGTGAGTGTGTGTGGTGCAATCAAGCTGCCTGTCCAGACCAGCAGAGTAAACAGTTTGTGAGACCAATCAAAACCTCTGCTAGTATAGGAAAGCTGACTGTGTGAGGCCAGTAATCATTAACTGACTGCAGGATCTGGTAAACCTAGAAAGTCAGGTGAACATACTAAACTGGAGACACTAAATTTGGACAGACACTCTTGTTTTCCTATTGTATCAACAGCAATAAATTGTCTATAGCAGCAGAGTCTTTTGAAGCTGTTTTTAAAATAGTTTCTTGACACCTCCTAAAAGCAGTGTATTTAAATAGGGCATTGTTGTATCTAGGTCTAGTTGAATCACAGAATAAGCTGAGTTGGAAGGTACCCATGAGGATCATAGGCTCCAGGTCCTGACGCTGTGCAGGCTGCCCCAAAAGTTACACCATGTGCATGAGAGCATTGTCCAAATACTTCTTGAACTCTGTCAGATTTGGTGCTGTGTCTACTTCCCTGGGGAGCCTGCTCTAGTGCTCAACCACCATCTGGGTGAAAAACTCTTTCCTGATACCAACCTGAACCTCCCCTGACTCAGCTTCATGCTTTTTCTTGAAGTCCTTTTACTGGTCACAAGAGTGAAGAGATTGGTACCTGTCCCTCTGCTTTCCCCCATGAGAATGTAGAAGGCTGCAATGAGGTCTCCTGGCAGTCTCCTCTTCTCCAGGCTGAAAAAAAGCGCCCTACCTCAGCCTTCCTTCATAAAGCTGTCCCTCCAGATATTTCATCATCTTCGTTGCCCTCCGGTGGACACCCTGTAATACTTAATGTCTTTTTTATATTGTAGTGCCCAAAACTGCCCCTAGCACTGGTGGTGAGGCTGCCCCAGTGCAGAGCAGAGGGGACAATCCCCTCCCTTGCCCGGCTGGTGATGCTGTGCCTGATGCCCCCCAGGACAGGGTTGGCCCTCCTGGCTGCCAGGGCACTGCTGACTCAGATTCAACTTGCCATCAACCAGGACCCCCAGGTCCCTTTCTGCGCTGCTGCTGTCCAACATCTCATTCCCCAGTTTATACACACATTCAGGGTTGCCCTGTCCCAGATGCAAAGTCCAGCACTTGTGCTTGTTAAACTTCATACAGATGGTAGTTTTTGTAATAGCATTAAAAAAAAATAAGGCAAACCAACTTCAGATTGTGATTTCAGTATGGAAAAAGATTGGTTAAGACATCACTTAGTAACTGTATTCTTACAGACCTGGTAAGTAGCAGTACCACTTGCCCAAAGGTCTAAGGCTCCCCATCTAGTAGAGAGCTGTAACATAGGTATGTTAAAAGGTTTTGTTTCCTCCCTTCTTTGAAAGACAGAAATACCATTTTTTTCCTTTGTAGTTCAAGAGCAATGGTAGGTTTAGAATTAATTAGTGATCTTTTACAGTACTGTGTTAACTTCCTTATATTGTACTGTTGCGTTTCTTAAAGATAAGGTCAAATCTACAAAGTAGTCTGAGTCCCTGATTCCCGTTCAAGTCGAGGTTGCAGGGCCTCAGATACCCAGGCTCAAGAGATGATAGTACTAATCTCTGATGGTTATCTGACACCTTCATGCAAAGACATTCTGTTCCCCAGGGTCGGCAGCCAAAATACCTGTCAATTAGTTCTTAAGTAATACTTGGGCTAATGGATGTACATAGTTAGCTTTTTTTTCCTTTCCTGTTGTCTTTGGAAACCTTGAGAGATAAGGGTGAAAGCCTTGTAACGAAAAAGCAAATGCTTACTGGTTATGCTTGTAGCAAAGCTTGCCTTGTTTGTGGCATAAACTCCCAAGCCACCCTTAGAACTTAGAAAACAGAGAAGCAAGAAAACATGGGTATTTGGTTATTTAACTGCTTTGTATGAGGAATTTTAATGCTTCTTAGTAGCCTGAGTGCTGGACTGTTGCAACAGCTTGCGCATTAATTGTGTTCCACAGAGAGAATAGTTATCTTTCTCATACCGGGGTTAGTATTAAATAACAGGGAAAAGTGATGTAATTTTAAGCCATAACTTACAGCAGTATAAGAGATTGCAAAATCTGTTCTTTCGTATCTTTTATTAGAGATGACTACAGAAGCAGAACAGCAGCTTCTCCATGATGCTAGAAATGGAAATGCTGAAGAAGTTAAACGGCTGTTGGATACCTTGGACAAAGGAGAAATAAGCTTTGATATCAACTGTAAAGGTTAGTAACCTTCCTCAAATGTTTGTAATCTCGCTGTTGAAGTCACATGTAGTGAAACTGATAGTGCTAGTATAATCTTGCTTTCTTTGGAGTACTCAGTAGAGTAATAAAACCCACTTAAACAGCTTTTATCCTGTGACTTAAGGACATACTTGCATAGGGGAGAGATAATAAAAGAGTATGGATACTTGCAGTGTACAGAAAACCTCAATGTAATTCACAGACACTAGAAGTGTCAACAAGACAAAGAATCAGTACCTCTTTTTGCCTGTATTTGTGCTTATGCCAACTTGGAAGCTTTAGAATACTAAACAAAACAGACTGTGGTGCCCGGGGACGGTTTAGGGAGGTGAATCGCCTGCATCAGAGCTGCAGAGAAGATTAGATCAGGTCAGTCATTTGTGCTCTGCTCAGTGTGAGTTTGTTTTATTTTTATATTTTTTTAGGCCTGTGTTTTGTTATCGCATAGTAGGAGCATGACATTTCTTGCCATTGGCAAAAATGTTTGGGAAAAATGTATACTTTTTACTATTACCAGAATACTAGGTTACTTGGGAGAAGAAACTAAAACTGCTCTTCATCTGTGTCTGGGTCTTTGGCCAACACTGAAGTTTTGCTCGTGTGTAGCTAACATAGTTGTGGCTCAGCAACTTGCTGTGCATTAAAACTTCAAACTGGGACTGGATTTGCAAGCTTGCTAGCAATTGCAAACTAGCTTACTTCTTTATTATTTTAGTAGCTTTATATTTCTATTTACATGAGTGTGTTTCTGGTTGCTTCCAAAAAGTGGCTGTGTATCCCTCTCTTTCTTCCCAGGCTGGTATTCCATTGTTCAGTATTTAACTGATTAGCAGCACTGAGAAAAAAGTGCTGCAGAGGGAAAGGGGAGAGATCAACTGTGCTTCCTCTCAGCCATAACAAAAGGGAACACCTTGCCCTAGAGGGCAGTGATTCCTGTTACCTGAACAAACTCCATCCCTTTCCCAAGTCTCATTCTTAATCGTCAGCTTACTTATCCTTTTATTTGACTACTTCGCCACGTTTTTGTTTTTTCAATGGTTAATGTACTCACCTCAAAAAAACAAGTTGTGAAACCCAAACTCTTGCTACTTCATCTTTGGGGAGCTAGTTCATAATTTAAGGGGGAACCAAACAGACCTTGGTGAAGCTGAAGTCCTCCACCCTCAGAAGTATGTCCTTGGTAAATATTCAAGATGGGTAGTGCCTAAACAATTCGTATAAAAGTACCTTAAGATTCATGCAACAGTGCCCATAAATAAGTTCCTGAAGTCTCCTGTGCTTAGAAGAGATTTCCGAGTGTCTCTGATGTGTTCTTACACATAATCTGAAGTCAAGAAAGCATAATGAAATCTGCAGTCTGTTATATCAAACAAATTGGCCTCTGTTTAGAAAGTCTGCAGCATGGAAGAGACTCAGGTAATGAAGTGAAAGATGGTGCTTAGCTGTTTTTCTGGTTTAGCAATACATACCCAGTAGCCAATGCTTGCTAATGGGAGGTCAAGGAAGCTAGAGGGAATGTGCTTGTGATATTGTATTTAACCTAAACTGGTTCCAAATATGGATTTTGTTCACAGTGAAATCTCTGGTTTTGAAGTTTCAATTCTTCTAAATGTTAGAGGACACAGAAGTATAATTACTGTTATCTGGGAGAACTGCTCTACTTGTGTAAAACTTTAGCGTTAAATCTCTGTTCTTCTGCAGTCACTTTTCAGAGGGTGACTTCTATGCTTACATGGAGTATTCCATTGGAAACAGTCTAAGAAAAATTCAGGCCAAACAGTCTCTGCTGTATAACTACCCCTGTCATTCTGCCTTCTCACTAGCCAAACCACTCTGTCTTGCTACAAGTTTTGATCTGTTGGATACTACCAGATAGCAATTGCATAACAACCTGATGATTAACTAAAGTATACACTGTAGACTGTAACTGTCTTTTTGCAACCCTCGATCTTCCTTCTCTTCCTGACAGCTTCTTGTGCTTCTGTCATTACCTTGGATAATAGATATCCCTAGAAAGTCAGGGTATGGGGAATGTCTTCAGTGCTGTAGCAGTTCCTTCAAGATTTGCATCTGATATGGCAATGCCACTTGGCTTGGAATAAAGTGCTTCTGGAGCAGGTGGAAGGCTGTACTGGAGACAGTGTAAACTTCCTGCAGGGTGTGCCTTGGTGGCTGTAAGTCTGACAAGTTAATGTGCCTGGGTGTCAAAGCCTATCTTCGACATCTTCCCCTTGTCTTTTCAGAGGGGAGCTGTATCTGAGGCTGTGTGTGCTGGATATTGCTAAGTGTCAAGTCTGACAACAGTGATCTAAACATCATAATTTAAGCCAAAGTGAAGGAAGAGAAAATAAATTCAGGCTTCCTGTACTTGCTCTATTGTGACTATATTCTACCCAGTCAGTGCTCACAGATAAGCAGGATTTGCTTGAGGAAAATCCAGCCAAATGAGCTGAACTCTTTTTGGGTTCCTCAGTTCATTGATTTGGAAAGAGGGTATCTACATTAAAACAGTACCAAACCCAGGTTTCATCAAAATAGTCATGTTTTCTAAGGCCATCTATTGATGGCTCATTATCATTAAATACGAGAAAATAGCATATCTAGGAATTTGCAAAATAAAAAATCTGTAAGATAAGGTTAATGGTCAGTAGTGTGTTATGGCAAAATACACATTGGAATGACTGCAAAGTGGCCTAGCAGCCCACAGCTGGAAAATGACTGCCTGCCTTGTCTCCATTCTCTAAACAAATGGTGACACTTGAGACTTAGAGTTAACTGGCATTAAAGCAAAGAGCTGGGTGTAAGGGGGAGAGGAATTATGTTTTTTGTTGGAATTACAGTATTTCTCCTTTCCTATTCTTGCATTCTTCCCAGTGTAATGGTTTTATTATTTAGACCATAATTTTATGGTTTAAAATAATAATAAAAAAGGTACAAACACTTGTGGTCACTTGAAGAGAAGAAACACCTCAAAAACTTGAGAAATAAATGGTCAGCTAACATCAGAAATGCAAACATTCAGAGTGGTTGCAGAACAAGGGTCTGTTCTTACTTTATTCAGTAAGAGCTACAAATCTGGACAGGTTCCTGGTTATTTTTTTTCATGACTGAATTCCTTGGCAGCAACACCGTCTTGTCAGTGCTGTTAACTAATGACTGTTTGGGGCTAATTGTATGAATTCAGTGCAACTCAGATCTCTTTTGTATTCTTTGAATGAATCTTATTCCCTACTGAACTGAGGCATGAGTGATGTCCCTTTAGTATGTTATCCAACATAAATAGCTCACAGAGTGATCCACACAGTATTTATGTTCTGTGATACTTTGGCCCATCAGTGACATAGGGTAGGAGCTCTGTTTTAGGCCAGACTGTAATGAGGGAGAGATCTAAATCTGGGGTTGGAAACAACAGGAGTTGAGAAGAAAGAGAATCAAATTACAAAAGAAATTGTCAATAAAGGGCAGGAATGTTAGCTGGAAACAGTTATAAGAAATGGGAAAATATTTCGGCTCTGAACCACATTCTAATGTTAATTTTTAATAGGAGAGCAGAAAAGATTATGAACTTTCAAGATTACCAGTTTTTTTTCCTTGTGCTTGTGGCTTGCTTCCTCAGGGCAAACTTATGTTGTGTGTGTTCCATGCCTCAGTACTTGAGCTTATATGACAGGGGAAAACTTAATGGTGGCAGTAATTTCAAAACTATTTCTGCTGCCTTATTTTCATTTTTCTTCCCAGGACAAAATGATAGCTTTCAGCTGACACTGTAATGCTGCGGGTCTGTTGCTTAGTAAAAACAAAGCACAAGTTGCCTTTGCTTAATACAGTTGAGTGTTGCAGTTGGAAAGTAAAGTGAGTTGTTAACTTTAGTAATCTCTAATGCTTTAATATCGTACTTTTAAAGACGTGATTGTAGGAGAGTTGTTGAATTTCATACAACCAGTCCTCCAGGTCATGTTTTAAAGGCTCTTTAAAGCATAAATCATATTTTCCTGTGCCTGCTTCCTGTCTGTGATTTGTCACTGCAACTTAGAGCTGTAGATGATACATGAGTTCTACTGCAGATGATACATGAGTTCTACTGCACATAAAGATTTAAAAGCTCATTACTTAGTTAGGCTGTCTTTATTAAAACTGAGTAAAGCACAAGACAACAAAAAAACCTGACAACAAAAAGCCTCAACATTAGGCCATTCCACCTGTTTTTTTTAATTCTTTATTTGAAAGATGGATTGTCTTACCTCTCATTTGTGTGAAGAAAATAAAATTGTGTAAAGCAGAGCTTTTTGATAAACAAGAGAAAAATGTACTTGCATGTGCCGTTTTCATAGTGAATGAAGAAGGAAAGTAACTGAAGCTTCTTGATAGTATTGAAAGGTGTTACATGTAGATAAAAGTTTTATTCTCAGACAGGCTACATGACTTTCCCCTTTCAGAAAGTTGTGGGGTTTTTTTGTTTGGGTTTTTTGGTTTTGGGGTTTTTTGATTTTTGGGTTTTTTTGTTTTTTTGTTTTTTTTTTTTTTTGGGGTG
>VZRO01007572.1:28668-48160 GCA_013397915.1 Daphoenositta chrysoptera
TTTTTTTTTTTTTTTTTTTTTATGGTGTGGTTTTTTTTTTATGTGTGTGTGTTTGCTTGTTTTTTGTTTGGTTTAAGATTTGAATCCAGCATTCTCAAACTGCCTCCTGATTTAGTAATTTAAATAATATGAATAGTATTGATGCTTCCAGCCTCCTTGCTCTGCTGCTGCTGTGAAGAATGGTCATCCATGACAACCTCCAAGCACATGACAACATCTCTTTTGTACTGTGTGACCAAAACTTAATTTACCTGTTTTGTCTTTTAGGCAGAAGTAAATCTAATATGGGTTGGACACCTCTTCACCTTGCTTGCTATTTTGGACATGCTGTTGTGGTAGAGGATTTGCTGAAGGTATGTTTCTATTTTCCTCTGTGTGTGACTAGAAGCAGGTAGTGTTTATTCAGGTTTTTCTGATAGAAGAAAGGATGCTTTGCAGAGAGGCAGAGGCACTCCTACAGTTTGTCTACGTGTAACATAGAGATAACTGACTGTTGTGACATTAAGATAGGCCTGGTTTAGAAGGACCCAAAATAGTGACAGTAGAAGTCTATACAGTAGCACACAGCCCTTACTCTGAGTAGTTTTTACAATTATTGATACTTAGCTGGTTTGCTCTTGTAGTGTGTGTAACTATCTGCATGTAGGAACTAAAGACGTGTAATATATAGGTGAGCACTTGTGAGCACTCATGAAAGCTCAGTTTTTTTGAAGCTTAGTGGGTATCTGTATGTACTAAGCCAGCATGTGATTCTAGTAATGCAATTACTTCAACAGTTTGATGTAGTTTACTGTAGTACATAAAGTACTTAAGTTTAGGCAATTTCACTTACTGAGCTGTAGAAAAGGCTGAAGTGTCTCAAATGCAAAAAAACTGCATTATCTAGTTGTATATTGTGCACAGAAGTGTGCACACAATTTTGTGCAAGTAACTTGTATGTGTTTCTTTCAGGCAAAGGCTAACATAGTTTGACTCGTTATTTCTTTCTAACGTCTTTGAAATAATGACCCGTGTGATGAATTTTGAAACTATGGATTTCTGCTATCAAAACTGATGTGTTTGTATTTGCATAACAACTTCAAATGCAGTAATTATGTGGCTTCTGACTGATTTTTTTTTTTTTGTTTTTGCTCTCAGGGTAGCTTCAACCAACCTTAACTATATTAGACCCTCTCATATTTGAAAGATTTTGCTGTAGATGGCAGGGGTGTGATAAAAAGCCTCAAGTGCAAAGCTAATCTAAACTTGAATTTCATTAAGAATAAAAGCTGCCAGCCATAATCCACACTTTAAAGGAGGAAACAAGTTTGAGGTTTCTTTGAGAAATTCTTCTTTAGCCTACACACTTGCTCAGTAAATAATGCCATTTTCAATTCAAGTGGGCTACTTAAAGCAAAAGGTAAAGTTTTATCACTTAATGCATTTATGAAGCATCCAACTTCAAGAGATGGAGGAGTATATGTAACTTTGTACTTTTTGTTCCTTTGATAGGGCTCTTGAAAGGGTATTATTTAAAGAATAAGGTGAGAAATAAGTGAGGCTGTGCACTTCTGAAAGCTAGGCATGTATAAGTGTGTCTGTGTGCTTGTGCCTAGATTTTGTGCTCGAAGAGCAAGTGAAGGAGGCATTACCAGGAACAGAGCTCTGGTTCTTGTCAGGTTCATCAGTTAACATTAGGCAGGCAGCAATGACCTGGCTAAATCACGTGATCTAAACATACGTGATAAAGTTAAGTATGCCCTGCCCTCTTTTTGACCCTTTGAGGGGTTAGGTAGAGTGGTGTAGAAGAAATGCTTAATGAAAGGAGGATAGTATTTCTTCGTTTCTTGGAACAGTGCCTGTGCAGTGTGGCAAACACTCCTCCTTTCAGATAAGAGGTATGGGATGGAGTAAGTGTGTGACAAAAGGAAAGGAGATTCAACATGAAGGCTTACAGAACCCCAAACAACCCAAGCCAAACAAAATCCAAGACAGCAACAGCCCCACCTCTTGGATTAAACTTCTTTTCCATATACGCTCTTCTTTAAAGTGTGAGAGATGCCTGGAAAAAATGCAGGGGCTTTTCCTTTTTGAAGCAATTTAGAGAACGTTGGCTATGAATCTTAGATATGTTTTTATCTTTGTTTCCAAGATAAGTGTATTACAGTTTTGATCTGCTTTGCCACGAGGCCTACATTAGTGTCCTCTCTTCCCTTCCCCCCATTCAGAGGGAATAGCTATGTAGTTCTTGTTGGAAGGACATTCAGATGTCTTTTGGTCTTGCTGTTTAGGCTGGTGCAGATGTGAATGTGCTGAATGACATGGGGGACACTCCACTCCATCGTGCAGCTTTCACAGGGCGTAAGGTAAAGTACACTGGCTTTTTTAAGCCTCACTTATAGAATTATTAAGAAAGTGCTAGCAATAAGATCACTTCAAAAAGATGTTTTTACAGTGTCTAAAAATGACTTATTGTCTGTTTTGGTACAGTGTGTTCAGAAGGATTAGGCACGTTGCCTAGCTTGTATAACTCTGTCAAAAAAAAAACCACAGAGAGAAACCACATTGTTTTAATCTTAGTAGCTTCTGGAGGGGAAAGAAATGTCTTAAATTAGGACACACAGGCCCATTTGGTGTCTGGAAGTGCTGTTTCTTCATATTTAATTAGAACTAAAGAGCTTTTTATAGGCCTTTGTAATGTGACACTAGTTTGATTTTTTCCTGCATGCCACTATCATTCCAAAATTAGGACTACATCCATGGATAACATTTTGGCCCTTCAGAAGGAGTGGCTACTTCCTGTCTTGTCAAAAGAACCAATTATACTATTTTCATCTGTCAAATTCAGCATTCACACCAGGTACACCAGCTTTTCAGGGTCAGTCTGTTCATCTGTAACTCCTGTTGGTTCCTTCAGCCTGACTGATGGGAGAGAAAAGGATGCAGTCAGTCTCCCTCTTCAATCTCTCTAAAACATCCCTTCCTGTTTTCATAAGAAACCGGCAGTGGTGAGAAGCCGTTGGTTACAAAGCTCATCTTACAGGACGTCAATAGCTGGAAAGCCTGACTGTGGCCTTGCAGTTGCACAGACAGATAAGCAGTGTTTTTCGCATTGTTTTTCAGGAGGTGGTGATGTTACTCTTGCAGCATAATGCTGATGCTTCTATTGTTAATGGGAGTGGAGAGACTGCAAAAGATGTTACTCATGACAAAGACATAAGGAATATGTTGGAAGGTAACTTTAATAGGTCGTAGTTTGTTTTGGGTTTTTTTTAAAGTGTACATTCTAAAAGCTGCTTTTTTTCCTGCAAGTTACTGAAGCTCGGTTGAATTTTCTATTTAAATTTGGTCCCTAGAAAGAAAAAAAGTCATAGTTTTTTATTCTTGTCTGCAGTACTGATATGTGGGGTTTTTTGTGACTTGAGAGTTAAGTATCATGAATACTAATAGCATTATTCAGGTAACTATTTCAGTCTGGCTGGGGTAGTCCTTGCTACAGCTTTGGTACATGGGTAGTCAAAGCACTGGCTTGCTGGAAGAGGCAAAACTCAAGTCAAAAACAGTAAGTGACTTTGTGTCAACTAAATTATTAAGAGAGCAAAATTCTGAACAGTTTGTGAAGGTGACCCAGTTACGGATCAGGTTTAGGGCTTGCTATTGCAGTCTTAGACATTGTGTCAAAAGGCATAAAAAATAAAAACCCTCCCCCTTTGTTTCCTTCAAGGCCTCACAGGTGTCAGAGGTGAGGCAGATTGTGTCCAAATACTCAGCTAGTTCACTGATTATAGTTTCGGAGAGTTCAAATACTGTGTTGCTTCCTGGTACTACTATGTGATACTCTTAAGTACTGCTGGAGCTCTGTGTCCACTACCCCAGACTGCATATAAGAAGTGATCTCTCTTCTGATTCTACATGCAAATGCACAGATAACTCATTTCCACTGCTTATCTGCTGAATCATTAGAGAATAAATTTTGGTAGGGTGACAAGAAGAGTCGAAGAGAAGTTGAAAAAAACATAGGGAAGATCTGAGATCAGGGTGTTGCATAGTTCCCTTTTTACCTTCTGTGGGGAGTGGTCTTGGTTTTAACTATTGAAAAAATAATAGTAATATATATGTGTATGTTTATACAAACTTGCACATCTTGTCAAATTTTATGTGCTTTGAGCATACTTTTGCTCTGACACAGACTTTTCTGAGTAAATATTCTATTAATACCTGTCCCAGATAAATAATACTGGAAGTCCTTGGTTTGCTAGGCTTGTTTTGATACCGTTTTTTGAATGCTGTACTTTATACATACTTTTCTGAGACTGACCTTACTGTTATTTGGTTTTTCTTAATAGCTGTGGAAAGGACACAAGAAAGGAAGCTGGAAGAACTTCTTTTAGGAGCAGCAAGAGAGGGGGAAACAGGAAAACTGACTGCCTTGGTAAGAATTCAAGTCAAGTGATTCAAGCCATGACGCCAATGTAACAAAATACGACAGTGTGCCTTCCATTTCAAAGGGCTGTGACTTTGGAATATTAATGCTGTGCACCATGTTATGTTGGTGAGGTGCTGAACCCTCAAGGATTTTCCAGCCTCTTTGTTGGAGGTTGCAAAACCAATGGTTTTCAACTTCTTTCGTGGTTTTAAACCCTTTAGAAAGAATTAGCTAGTTTGCTGTAAACAGCAGTGTAATGGTTCATGGTCTGCTGAGATAAGCTTATTATGTTATTGTGGATACCTAATGTCATGGGTGCCTAGGTTTTCACCACAATGTGGCCTGTCTTTAATCTTGAAATTTTAAAAAAAAGTGAAAGTAAGCCCTTTGTCATTAGCATCCACTGTAGTTTTTAATGGACAGTCATCTGCACAACACAGTTTCATGCTGAGCAGAAATTGAAAACTGTGTATGTGTGTGTGCACACTCACAGTAATCCCAGATGAACAATGTGGTGGCACGGTAAGGCTGTGGGAGAAGCAGACCACAGAAAGATTGGAGGGTGCCTCTGGACATGATCTAGTCCACATCTAGCTCCTGTTTGCAGAGCAGAATGAACTAGAGCAGATTTCTCAGGATGAAATCCAGTTGGATTTTGAAGCAGAGTCCCAGTGCTTGAACTCAAGCTTTTTAGAGTCTTGAAGAGTGTATTTGGAAGTAAGACATGCAGTATGGAAAATTTTCAACCTACTTAGAACCTTTTCAGGCATCAAAATTCACAAATGTGACATTTGTATATTAAGATACTTGATGTTGTTTATTTTTCTGCCTAGAAGCCAGAGTAAACACCTCTTCAGAGTTTACTTCCCCCCTCTAAATTTTTTTCTTATACTCCAAAGGGCCCTTGTCTTTCTAACTCCTTGCATGGAAACTCTTGTTAAATCTTTGGTCATCCTTGTAATTCTTGTTTTGAGTTTTTGTGCTGTCCTCTTTGAAATGGAGAGAGAAATGGAACTGTACACAGCACTTAAGATGTGGAAGAATAGTGCATTAATACACTGCACAGTTGTACTAATTGTAATTAATATACTGACATAAGTGATCTGTTCTTGATTGTGATAATTTTAACACTTTTTTCATGTCTGCTGACTAACCCTTAAGCTGACGTGGAAAAAAAAATCAGAAAAAAGGTGACTCCTTAGAGAAATCTGTCATTAAAGAACTCTGCTTTCTCTCAAGTGGCATGTGTGAGCATTTCTCTATGTGTGAGCATGTAACTCTCCCTGTGAACATTTTAATTTCTAAGTGATTTTCTTTTTTTATATTTGGTATATTTGAGCTCTGTACATGTGAGGACAGCTATATGTTGACTCCTAAACCTTTTGAAAGTATTTATCACATTTTTGACCCTGAGTCAGTTTTTAAGTCAATTCTTAACAGGTGTCCTTGGAATACACTTATAGCTTTTTGGTGTAAACCTCTTTGAGTTTCCCACCCTTAATACCTCTGTGAAGCATTTGTATAGCTCTTCAGAACTGCCCTTAAGCTCCAGAATTCCTCCTACTTTGCCTGTTGAGGCCTTTCTACTCCTACTGTACATTTTTTTTAGCAGACTATTAGGCTCATGAAACTTCAGCTGTTTACATCTGCTTTTACTGTGACTCCTAACATCAGAACATGTTATTTACTAGAAGTTAGATCTTCAGCAGCTGAATCTTAACCCAGGCTCTTTAGTCTACTTGAAGCAAAGCCAGCGTGTTCTTCCTGTGAGTTCCCAAAAATGTACTGTACATTTCGTGAAGTGACTGGAGAGATTTTTATCTCAATGCGTTGATGCATGAAACTTTCTTCCAAGTATTCCCTTATAACATGGCATAAGCTGCTGAAAGCACAGGCATGTGGCTTAAAAGGTATAGAGGCAAGAAGTCAGGAGACAAAGTAAATGTAAAACAGCTGGTTGGAAAGAGCTAAAGCTAAGGAGTCTTCAGGAATGCAAGTATTTGACTACCATATTAATGAGGTTATACTTCCACAAGCTCCTTCTTTTTGACTTTTGTTCTCTTATCAGTTGATCTGTAAACAATAGCTATAGTAGTTCATCCTTTATAGTACTATTTCTGAAGCACATATAATGTGGTTGCTGTTGATGTTAAATTGTGGCCATGGGAATTCTCTTATTATGGAGTAATTTTTCAAAGATAGCAAATGGCTAACAAGAATACTTAAAAGGAGTTTCTCTAAAATTGTTGTCATGCACTTGTGACTCTGGTCTCCTAATGCTGCCTATCAGTAATTTAGCCTTTCTATTAAGGCACTCCCATTAGGCTTGTGAGTTTAAGTGGCTCATATTGCATGAAATGGTTTGGGCTGGAGGGGACCTCCACAGATCATCCAGTCCAACCCCCATGTCATATCCAGTAGTCACATATTTGAGCAGAAGTGTAGTGGTCTTTTAGGGTAGTTAGCAGTGTCATGCTTAATGACCCTTCTCTTTGACAGGGTCAGTTTCTCAAAACATCTATATTGTGTGCAAGTAAAACTCAGTTTGGATTGGATTTTTTTTTTTCCTTGGTTACGTAGGTGCTGTTATCTTAATAGTTAGACTTCAGAATGCAGCAAAACTGTGTAACAGATTGCCTGTTCTAGGAGCTCTAAATGCTTTAGGATATCTGTCACTGAGGCTGGCATTTCTGCTACCCTTCAGTACAAAGTTCTTACTCTCTGAAACTGCTGCACGATTTTTTTCTGGATTTAGCACTGGCCTGTGCTAACTGCTGCACTGTGCCTGGGAATCTTCTATGAAGAACAGTAGATTTTTGGCAGTAGAATTGGGTGAGGCCATTCTAGCATATAAATGAGTGAAACGCAATACTGGGCAACTTTCCCTGGCACTGTGCAGTTGAACAGGAAAAATGTGTCCATATTGTGCGGCAGAGGTGGAAGGAGTATAGCAAGCAAAACACGGAAGTTCCTCACTCTGGCTGAATGATTGTTTGACTGTTGCAGTCCTTGCCCTTGTCATAACACTTGTTAAATGCCCTCTTTGTTGCCAGATCTACACTGAAGCATCCTAGCTAGGAACAACTGATTTTCAAAAGAGAACATATGGCATCTGGGGAAGGGGAAAGATTGATAAGTAAGCAGAACTTTCTTTTTTTCCAGTTAAACAAGCACAAACCACCTGATATCAACTGTACAGATCAGATGGGGAACACACCATTGCACTGTGCAGCATACCGTGCTCATAAGCACTGTGCATTGAAACTTCTGAAAAACGGAGCAGATCCTAAAATAAGAAACAAAAATGGTGAGTGCCAAATGAAAAGTATATTAAATGTTAAGTGGAGACACAAATTCAACATCTTCTGTAAGCTATGTTACTTACTGTGGAGTGTTCAGGGAAAATCTTATGGTGCCTTACAAGCTTTGTACCACTAATAAAGGAAGGCCAGCTAAATTGCAAGAGGCTGCAGAACTGAAGCAAAATACTTATTGTATGTGCTTTTATTTTCCAAACTTACCCGTTTCTAGAAAATTTACTGATTGTCTTAACAGTAAAATGTGTCTGGCTTTTGTTTTCTTGATGCTAAACACTGAACACAGATAACAAAAAAAGAAGTTCGAGAATGTGGCCCAGACAAAGTGACTCCTCAGAAGAAGGCTTCTGATGAAACCAAAAAGAGGAAAACTTGATGCAGATGTTAGGCAGACTGTGTTCTTGTCCTCTGCTTAAAGATGCCTCTGTCTTGGTATTTGTGAATGTTCTAAACTGTTAAATCAGTAAGAGCAAAGGGCACTGTAGTTAGTAGAACTCTGACAGGCAGTTCAGTGCCTTAAAGTTCAAAAGCCTTTTTAGTCTTCTGCCCCTGGGGAGCTGATGTTCCCCAAGTCCAAGTAAGTGTAGATGCTTGGAGGCCAAACTGATGGGTAAAGAGTGTCAGATTAAGTACATCTAAGTTTATTTGTGTCAAATTCTCATGCCTTCTCTTGTTACTAAACAGATCAGACACCCCTTGATCTAGCCCAAGGTGCAGAAATGAAACTGATACTGTCAGGTAAAACTGGAAAGGTAGGAACTGTTGTATCAATTTAAAATGCCAAGGCTGTCTAGTTGAAGCTATTACTATATGAACTTTAATTTCTGTGCAGGTTATCAACAAACCTCTAAGACGATATGAAGGTCTCCTATGGAAGGTATGTCTTATTTCCTTTTCTAAAATACCTTGTAAGATTTCAAAGTATGTCAGTATGTCCTTTTTCTATATTTCAGTGATAACTGATAAATGAAGGAATTTTTCAGTAATACATTTGCTAAATGGCTAGATTTAGTCTAATATATATAGATGGGCTGGCTGGGTGGAGTGGCTACTAGACTCCTGGCACCCTGATCTTAACCTCAGTCCCTAAAGTCTCTATTTCTTGGTAATTTTTGTGGCAAAGTTTCACTGTGATAAAGTTTTTTTCCTTGTCTGTGTCATGGGCAAAATGCTTACTGTTTTTTTCTTTCATTGATAAGTTACTTTGATAATCTATGACTGATACATTGTCTTTAAGAAACTGTGACTAATATTTTGCCATCATCTTCAGAAAATTTTAAAATTTAGTGGGAAGGTGGCATTCAAAGTGTTTAAAATTTGTTTTTCTGTGTTGCTCAAGTGAATCTATTTTCTCTTGTTAAAATAAAGTCTACATGAATGCTTAATTATGTTGCTTAATGAAATCTTTAAAGTTTTCTTCAGTGTAAATTTTCCTATATCACAATTGGAAAAAAAGGCAGTCTTCTTAAACGAGAACTGTGTACTAGAGCTTGAGAAAGACAAAATGTTCTAGTTGGATATCTCAATATGTTTTGTTTCTCATTTGATTTTATGAAATAGAATTGGGTGGTGACCAAAAATTCCTGTAATATTAAAAGATCGGAACATTTTAATATTTCAGTTCTTACTGAGTAGCAGGCTCAACTTTTATCTTCAGGTGGTTCCAAAAACAAGAGTAGTGCTGCAATTGTAAAATATTCTTAGGTTGCTGTGATCATCAGGATATGCAAAACCTAAAAGGTTTTCATAATGTTTACTCGTTTGAAGTGTTAAGGAAGCTTCTCTACCTGACCATGCAGGAGTCACTCTGTCCATCACACTTCTTCCACCAGAGACTTTTAACTGCTGGGACCAAAGCCCCTTTGCAGTTGGTGGCTCCAGTGAGTTGAAGGGTGCCCAGGTTGGCACCCTAAACTCATCACACTCAGTCAGACAAGGTTTCCTTACCAGCTTGACCCTTGGTTTCCCATAGCTGAGTCTCAGATGTCTGGATCCTTACTTTAATCATCGTGCAATAACAAAATAGCAGCTTGAGCTGGTGCCTCTGGGGAGGGACCCAGACCTAGGAACCCCTGGGTGTTTCTGCCCCTGCAGTCTAAGTGTGTGAAAGTCTGGGGTCTTGCTGCTGAGTCCTTGGCTCCTGACACCACAAGTCCCTGTGCCTTTGGTTAAGCAGAGGGTCAGTGCCAGTTCATGATCTCTCACCTCAGACTCCTACCACCCAGAGCTCAATCTGCAGCTCACACTGCAGCTGCACACTGAGCTGCCTGCACCAAGTGTATAACTTGCCTTTTTTTTTTTCCTTCCCTCTCCCACTTTAAATTCTTAGAGCTCACGATTTTTTGGTTGGAGACTCTACTGGATAGTTCTGGAACATGGAGTCCTTTCCTGGTATCGGAGACAGTAAGTTAGTTCTGCGTTTAAATTTCTGAAAAGTGATTTAAATAAATCCTGTCTTCACTTTACTAAATCTCTTCTTCTTTCAAAGAGCTGATGCAGTGAATAATGATCATCGTCAGGGATGCAAGCATCTAACACAAGCTGTCTGCACGGTAGGAAGTGAAGTGTGTTGTAACTACTGAGTTGATTTTTTATGTTCCATTGTGTTCCGTTCCTGGTTAATGAAAACTTCCGCTGGATTGGTAACCTGATCTTTGTTATAAAATAGGGAGAAAGCTTGTGCTGTTGAAAGAAACACTTGTTCTTGTCAAGCAAAGTATTCTTTTATGTAAAGTGGCCATAAAGCTCCCTCACTGCTTTCTAAAGTCTCGAAGATTTAGACACACAAGGCATCCTGAAAGCAGACCGGATCGGTTTGAAGCATGTGATCTGGAATAGCCAAAGCTCCAGTTCCTCCTTAGCTGTCCCTGGCTACTTGTGACTGATTGCATAACTTAAGCTGATCTCAGCTGAAAGACTAATCAATTTTGAAGGTGACTTTTGGAAAACTTCCCTAATTTCCATTATTCTTGTGGGAATCCATTTTGGAAAGGGTGAACAGAGAAAAAAAGGCCAGGTGTCATAATGCACAGGAAGATGAAGTGTTTAAGGAAAATGCATTTAGGATAATTTCGGCATTTCTATAACTGTCCCATCCTAGTTTGGCACCACGAATTCTGTTAAACTGCACTTACATATACACTCATATGGAAAAGTGACTCTCGCTTTTCAGTATCTACAAATTCCTTAATATTGGTGATCTTGAACCATTGCTGAGGTTTTGTCTGAATCAAGCGGTGCAAATAAATACAAATATAATATTTAGACATAAAGAACTTCTATATTACTATTCATGATGTAATGACACACCTTGGAAAACTGTTCTGACCAAGGTTTTTCTAAATTACAATTACTTGGATCAAGACTGAGGCAAAAACTTCTGAGTTAAATGCGATATTTTACTTAGCTTACTCTTATTTTTTTTTCTGATGGATTCATTATACTAATTTTGTGTTTTCTCCACATTGCTCTAGGTAAAATCTACAGACCGTTGCTTGTTTTCTGTCAGATGTTTTGATGACACTGTTCATCGTTTCAAGATTCCTAAAAATAGCCTTCCTTCTCAAACTAGAGAGGTAATAATGACTCTTTATCGAAGGCATTAAAATACAGTAACTTCTGTAATGAATAATTTGCATGCTACTTGCTGTGGATGCATTAGTAGGAGCGTGTTTCATATCTTGATCATCAGGACTTGGTAGCATAAGTGCAGATATTAAATCTTTTAGCATGGTTATAGATTAAACAGCAAAAAATTCACCCATTGTAATTATCTCTTCTTTAAAATCAGTGCTACCTTGTTTTCCAGCTCTGTGCCTGTATTATGCCCTGTTATCTAACTTCCTGTTTTTCATTTTAACTTCTCCATGTGGTAAATTTCTATTGCAGCCTCCCTCTGTTGCACTTTCATAGTTCATTATTCCAAACAAAAGAATGTTTAATGATACATTCTACTCTTAACCATACTCCCAGGTGACCTAATAAATTACATTTTCTTAAAAGGTGGGTCTGAAATAAGAGAAATCTTTTTTTTAGAGCTATTTTTAGTATATTCACTATTGTACTTCTACAGGTGTGCTAACTAGAGGTGGAGTTGTGGGAGTTGGAGGCAACTGGAGTGCTGTGTCCAGTTCTGGGCTTCTCACAGCAAGAGAGATATGAACATACTAAAGAGAACCTAACAAAGAGCCATTAAGGTGATTGAAGGGACCAGAGCATCACTTTTACTAGGAAAAGCTGAGAGGGCTGTGACTGCTCAGTCTGGAGAAGAGGAGGCTCAGGGAAACTTCTCTGTGTATGTAAATGCCTGAGGAGAAGTGCAAAAAGGGACAGAGCAAGGCTCTTTTCAGTGGTGCCTGGTGACAGAACCAGAGGCAATGGGCACAAACTGAAGCACAGGGATTTCTCTCTAGACATAAGAAAAAAATGTGAGGGTGACCATGCACTGGCACAGGGTGCCCAGAGCAGTTGTGGAATCTCCATCCTTGAAGATTTTCAAAAGCCATCTGGATGTCCTGGCCAACCAGCTCTACGTGGGCCTTCTTGAGTAGAGGGGTTGGACTGGATGACCTTCAGAGGTCCCTGCCAGCCTCAGCCACGATGTGATCCAATGAACAGGAAAAGAATCTGCCTCTCAATTATGACAGTACTTGAGCTTTTGTGCACAATTTGTCACGCATAAGAAGGCAGACTTTGTCACAGGGACCTTGCTGTCTGAACAGAAACCCAAAGATGCAAAATACATATTTCCTACAGTCTTTTAATGGATTTTTTTTTTATGTGACCTTGGCTAGACTGAGGAGTGGGTTACACTTGTGCTTAAGGGTTAATAAGTTAAGTCTGTGGTACTCTGCCCACAGAGTATTTCATCTGCAATACATGTTACATTTTCTAACAATCTGTATCTTGCCTGTTGAGATGTCTTATTTTACTAATGACTGCCTTATTCATATCAAGAGAAAATTTTGTTGTTCTGCATACATGATAGTGTGTTTTGGGGATGACCTTTGAAATGTTTATTAACTCTGTGGTTTCCTTTCCAGAGTTGGCTGGAAGCAATTGAAGACCACTCTGCGTATAGCACTCATTACTGCGCACAGGAACAGCTGAGCAGTGATGATGAAGATGATGCAGTATCTGTTACAGACCTACAGGACACTCTGAAAGTATGTACTGAATAATTACTTGGCTCATGTGTCTGGGCAGTTGCAGATTAGTATTGTTTTGAGTTGAAATAATTCAGTGTACCTTTGACTAAAAGTGATGATTCCTGCCATGGATGCATAAATGCTGCTTGTGTGTTTGCACTGCTTGCTGTCATCTATTCCTGCTCAGACTGTGTGGCTAAAATAGCATGTTTATCATAGCTACAGGGCTGTGATTTCACTTTTGCCAGCATTGCTGTAAGATAGAAAGCTGCTTGAGTTGAGAGTTTCAGCCAGGAGAGGGAGCCTTGTGTACTGTACTTGTTATCCTCCAGTCTCAGTGTCACCAAAGCAAAACCCACATCGAGCTCTGCCTCTATAGAACAGGCAACGAAGTGTTTTAGAAGAGATCTTTTATAACCTCAGATCACTTTAGATGCATTGTACAGTGACTGCTCATAACTGCAACGGAAATGAGTAGTCTTTGGTAATTCTAGCATTTAGCCTGTGATTCTTGCTTTTTGCTTTACGTATACTTCTAAAACCTTCTATTTTAAGGGAAAGTTGATACTGCAGTGCGAAAATCTTCATGTGGCTAAACTCCAAGTGGCTTGTACCATTCCTTTTAGTACAAGGACTTAAAGTAGCTCATAGCAGAGCAGAGGTGGGAGGATAACTGGTACTGGCAGTACTCAGCAACCTACAGAAGATGGTATTATTTAATAGACAACAGTGCACTCAAAGCCCAGAAGACCAACTGCATCCTGGGCCACATCAAAAGCAGAGTGGCCAGCAGGGTGCAGGAGGAGATCTTCCCCCTCTGCCCTCATGAGACCCCACCTGGAGTGCTGCATCCAGCAGCACTGGGTCCTCAGCACAAGGAAGATGTGAACATGTTAGAGCAGGTCCAGAGGAGGCCACAAAGGTGATCTCTGGGAATGAATGAACACCTCTCCTTTGAAGACAGGCTGAGAGAGCTGGAGAAGTGAAGGCTCCAGAGAGACCTCATTGCAGCCTTCCAATTTTTAAAGGGAACTTATTAAAAAAAAGGGGGAATGACTTTTTACAGATGCCAAGTGTGTAATAGTGATTACACACTAGATGTAGTGATAGGATAAGTGGGAAGGGAGAGATTTAGTTTAGATATTGGGAAGAAATTCTTTACTCAAAGCGTCGTGAGGCACTGGAACATCTTGCCCAGAGAAGCTGTGGATGCCCCATCCTTGGAAGTGTTCAAGGCCAGGTTGGATGGGGCTCTGAGCAACCTGGTCTAGTGGAAGATGTGCTTGCTCAGGGCCAGAGGCTGGAACTAGGTGATCTTTAAGGTCCCTTCCAACCCAAGCCATCCTATGATAACTGTCTCCAGGTTTGAATGCAGGTTTGAAATACAATTTTGGGGTTGGTTCCTGCATGTCACTGTACTTGCCATTTCTCAGTTAACCAATGAATGTGCTTATTTTGTCCTTAAGTTTCTCAAAGAACAAGCACTTGTTCTTCCTGGATTTTGAATCTGTTCAATAAAAAACGAGGGAAAGAGCAAAAGTGGTACATACAACAAAGCTTTGGGGGTTGATCTACTACATCAAATTAAACAAAATCTGGTCAGCGATAAAATGTGCATAAATATTCTGTTTGCTTGTGTGTCTTTGAAGGTAGTTTAAGTAATTTGTTTCAGCTTTAATATATCAGTCTCTGGATTGGGAATCTTTGTTAAGATTTAATGCTGTCTAAATTTTTAAATTTCACTATAGTAAAGAGAGTAAACATACGCTTTCCTTAGAACAAGGCACTTCTGAACTAGCTATCCTTGTTGTCTTTCAGAAAGCACAGGCATGCCAACAAAGACTCAGTAAAGAGGTTTCAGACTTTCTTGCAATGGTTAAATCTTTGGATGCTACAAAAGGTAAAGCTTATTCATTTAAAATGTAGTTTGCTATCAAGCAACTAATTTTTTCTTTCAAACAGAATGCTGTTATTTCCCTGAAGGCAAATTTTCAGGAGCTTGAAAATACAAGACTGTTTTCCCCATCAAAAAATATTCAAATAAAGTAGCATTATAGTAACTGCTAACAATTACGATTTCAGATTTGAAGAAACAACTAAGAAGTATGCTGATTGAAAGAAATTTTATTAGCAGCTGTAAATGCAGTGAAACTGCCTCTAGCTATAGTACTTATTGAGTAGTATCATAAAAATATAACACAGGGGTCCACTTTCAAGGCTTTTTAAAAAATATCTGTAGTTGGTAGCTTATTGCAGTGCATAAGTGTCTCCTCACAGGTACAAAGAGCAGTGAAATCACAAAACTATACAGAGAACTGGAGGCGTGGTATGATGGGACATATTCCACAGATTTTGCTATGGCTTTTATGCCAGATTTGAACTTCTTAGGCTTCATTTCAAGTTACAATTCTTAACATGTACCTGGATTTTTGCAGCATAACTAGTAAAAAATATCACAGGCATCAAGATCTTAGAGATTCGTACTTGTTTTATTAAATGCCTTAAACATGTATAGAAGTTGTTCATGTATTAAACACACAAGGGAGTTCTGTAAGAACACCTAACTGTTGATCCTTTGAGCCTGAGTCCTAGTTATATATTGTGGCTAAAATTATGAAGCTCAAATTAGAGAACAAGTTGTCTATACAGACCCCTAGTCTGTAGTAAAATACCAGTTTTGAGAAGAAAAACGTTCTTCTTTCATCCCTGTGTCTTTTCAAAAGGAGTCCAAAATACAGCTTTTTCTCCATATGCTACTGGGGTAAGTTACTTTGTGATGTTACCCTGTCTTTTTCATAAACTGAATTTTTACCAAATTTTTATTTCACAAGGAAAAGTGGCATTTCATAATATATATGTGTGAAGCTTTTGTAATTATTATTACAATAAAACTGAATTTTTCACCAAAAAACCCAATCTGAAAATTAGTAGAAGGTTGATACCCTTTGGTATAAGTATAAGGATATCTACCCTTTGGTAGATAAAGAGGCAGTTTCTCTGACTCTGTTGTGCTGACCTGAAGAAACAGTGAGGTTCTTTTTTAAACAAGAACATTTTTAAAAAGGACATGTACAACTTGAACAACCAAAACCCATACTAAAGCAAAAGCAGATACTACCTCATTCCTAGAAACTGCTAGTCTTGGCCAACAGCAGTAATAAGTTCCTGTTTTCCTTCCAATGAATGTTTGTAACTTGCTAGGTCAGTGAACTGTTTCTGGGTTCACGTGTAACTTCCATGGGTGACAACAGAGACAACTGCTGTAAGTTCTTCCAGTTCTCCCATTGTTGTGGTATCTTTAAAGTATTTGAATCCTCTGGCTCCAGAAGAATGCACATTTCTGAGTTAGAAAGCCTTCTGTGAGTGTGTAGTTTTCCCTAAAATGTTTGAGTAATGTAGAAATGGCTATGTTGGTACCTGATGCTTAAAATTCTCTCTCTTACTGTTTCAACATGCCATTCTGGATCCAGTTAGCTTTGAGATTTATGCATCTTGTATATTACAAATAAAGATGTCTCCTGCTCCTGCATTCAGTGTGCTGCCCCTCCTTCTAGAGGCACTAGCTGTTCTTAATAGCTGCTGTAAGACTCCGTTCGAGTCAGTGGTGAGCTCTGGTATTGGAGCACAGTTAGTGTGTGGACATGTACCATATCTTGTCCTGCATAAGTAGTATAAATTCAAAATTAAATTCAGGAACTGTCATTGATGGACCTCTTAACCTTCAGTGGGGTGACATCATCTTGAAGCACCTGTGTTACTAAATGGTGTCAACTGATCCTGGAGTCTGCAGGCACTAAATGTTGCAATTATTTTAATTGCAACAACTATGCTTCCTGAGAAAATGGCTTACTTGATTTCCAAGGAATTGCTGCACATCACAAAACTTCACAGAGTGATTAAAATAATTTCTACCAGCTGATTGAGTTATCATGATTTCCTGCTGGTTCTAGACATGCAGTCCCTTCTGTAAATGGTCATAGAAGTCAGGATGTGAGGTGACAAGCTCTACTACTTACACATAAGATGAGTCCATGAAAATAAGATCTTCCCCTTTAATTGTTCAGTGCTTGTAGTTACAACCCCATCTATTTTTTTCAAACCTACATTTACAGCTGCACTGAGCACTGTGGTAAGCTTTTTCTCTTCTATATATTACATGGCAGAAGGCAAAAAAGCTCTAAGTTTTTCACTTTAATTTATATTAAACCACTGCAATATCCTTTTTATATAAGTTCTGTCACCTGGAGCTTTAAAATCTAGAAAGTGGTTAAAAGAAGATTGTTGCTAGTCCCTTTTCCAGTGTCTTGCTGCCATGGCTTACTGCCTCTGCTTTCTAAACCATGCTGAAAGAGAAACTCGATCTATTCATGTGCCTCTTATACCAGTACTAGGGAAAGGATGCAAAAAAAAAACCTCCCACAGATCTTGCAATGCACCAGGCTTCCTGTAGAATGTGAATGTTATGTCTGTATTGCTTAGAGGAAAAACTAATTAAAAGAATCCTAGTTTACAATGTCCCTTTGACA
The DNA here is from genome assembly GCA_013397915.1 of Daphoenositta chrysoptera. NCBI lineage: Eukaryota > Metazoa > Chordata > Aves > Passeriformes > Daphoenositta > Daphoenositta chrysoptera. The sequence continues at coordinate 46,064 of VZRO01007572.1, forward strand.
TTACTAATATTTTTCTGCTTTCAGGAATATCTTCTCCCCTCCTACAGAAAGTTGATGTGGTCTCTGAAGTATCCCAGGAAACATGTGAGGCTCTGGCTGAGTGCCTCAACCTATTCACAAAGCAAGAAGGGGTATGTATTGTGCTGCGTGGGTCTATAAAGGGTTGAACAGCTTAGCATATTTTGCTAGTTCCCTCCTTACCTGTTACAAAAATAAATACACAAACCCATGCAAATTCATGTTGTTGGTAAGCTGTCCTTTTGCATACTGAATGGGATGAAAATTGATGCTTCTAGAGGAAGAGTAGGTATTTGCCTCTACAAAAGGATGTCTTAGTATTTGGGTGTTCAGAAGAGAGATATTTTGGTTACAAGTTACTGCTTGCAATGTTCAAACTGCATGCTTGAATTCAATAAAGCTGTTGCTTTGCTGATTTGAAGGTCAAAATATTGAGAAAATTAGGTTTTGGATTTTTTTTTTCTTTTTACTAGCTAATTGAAGTGTTGAACAATATTGCTTCTGAATTTGTTTTTCAGACCATGTGCTTAGTGGGTGTGCAAATGCTATTTGTTGAACTTCTGGCTTTCCCAGTAACAAATATCTTGTATAGTGTTAAACGTAATGCAAATGCTTCAATTTGGGAATGTATGTCAAATTCACTAGTACCTGGAGTAGGAGAGCTGGTATTTTTCTTCCTTCCTGAGGATGCCCTAGTACCATGGTATAAATTTGTCTTCCTGTACTGCAGTAGCTATAATCCCTTGGTTAGGCTCTTGTCATCAGTAAGCTGTGTTTCAAAATGAGGTTTGTGTTGGTGCTGTTAGTCTTCCAGTTATTTAACAGTGAGCTACAAACACTGGGTCCATTGTCTAGGTTTGGGTTTTTTTCATTCCTTTCCAAGTCCTTTTGTCTCCAGTCACGAGTCTTTTAGACTTACTTAAGTTCTAGCAGAGTGGAACAAGCATTGCTTTTTTTACATTGATTTTTTTCCTTAAGAAAGTCTGATTTTGAAGTTGCCAGCTTCATTTGCAGATGAGGGGGAAATTGTTACAACAGTGGGTGTATAGTGTTAGTTAGTATTCCTTAATTGTGTTGGCATCTTGCTTCAAGCCAGACTAAAATAGCTTTCCAGAGTGGAGTATGGCAAAACATATGGTGAAATTGTAATTTCACCTTATTTGAACTTGAATAGTCTCAGTAGGTGTAATAGAGGCCTTATTTTAATCTGGAAGCACAGAGATTTGGGCACAGAGGGATAGGCCAAGGTGTGAACTTGATTTTCCACCATAGCTAGTGAAATCCGTCGACCATGACAGGAAGAGTTTTTGATCTTGGTATTTTTAAACTTCAGACTACTGAGTTCAGGAACATAGTGCAGGCTTTTAAAGATGCCTTAAGATTCATAAGGGAAATTACAGCTGCAATCTCTTCCTAAGACTTGCAGCTTTCCAAGAAGCTACATTCATTGACTATGACTGTTCTTAAACCCACAGCATTTGGCTTTGTTGTCCTTTATAAGTCGGGGCTCTGTTCTTCGGTGTTGAGTGTTGATTTCTAGACTGAAGTTTTGTTGGCATTGCAAAAGCAATATATATATATATATATACACATATATAGATAGATATATAACCTTGCAACCGTATTGTGCATGTCCCATGAAATCTGGTTATCTCTAGAATGAACGTTTTCTCAAGCCTGGTGCTTTTTTATCTTGCCTCATTAAGGAGAATGCTTTTTCCCTCTATTTAAATTATCAGCATACCAGAAGCTACTGCTTGGCTAATGAGGAGAGGCTCCTCACTTCAGTGAGGATAGCCACAGTGCACGCACTTTTGGCTCTCTAGATAAAACTTTTATTTAGTGTTACTTGTCACTGTGCTTTGGCAATTGTAGCATAGTCGCGCGGTCTGCAGATGAAACTGCTAACGCAGCAGTAAAACAGACCGCTTCAGCCGTCTTCCACTTGCGCTAGAAATGGTGCATGAGCGTGATCTCCGATCGCTCCATCTGCCCGCCGCCTCTCCTTCGCGCGGGGCTCGGCGGGCGCGGTGGCGGCGGGGGCGCTCCGAGCGTTCGCGGGAGCGCGGCCCGGTGCCT
>VZRO01007572.1:48577-142386 GCA_013397915.1 Daphoenositta chrysoptera
GACATCGGCCCGCGGTATGTAGCGTGCGTGATGGGCTGGGGACTGCTGTTTCGTGGCTCTGCTTCCTTCTTGACATTGGGATGAACCCTTCAGTGTCACGCAGATACGAGCACAGATACTTTTTGCCAAATAGTTAAAACGTGTGAGAGCAAAAGGGAGTGTAACTTGGTTGCTTTAACCTGAGTGTTTACTGGGGCGTTGGTGTCGGAGCCAGCCAGCACAACTTGAAACGTTTTCTGCAGTGACTTTGGCACAAGGTTAGTAAGAAGTGTTTCAAAGCAGGATTTGCCTTGGACTATTTCTTGCAAATATCAGAACCTACATTCCTAAAGCAGTTTGATTCTAGTAATTTTTGCGTCTTGAGTTATTTTATGTACTTGTAGAAGGAGTTGAACTTAAGATTCTTTTCACGCTATTCTCTCTGCCAGGTTTTCTGAATGAGTTTAAAATTCATCTCTAGTACTTGAACTACGTGTACTGAAGCTGAGTGACATTGATAGAAATTTATTTATTTAAAGAAACTATCTTTTCCGCTTTTTTACCTTGCTTCTTCACTAACCAGTGTTAGGTAAAGTGTGCAGATGAGTATCTTGACTCTTAAGTTTCGGTTTTACCATCAAGGGTTATATATAACAGTAAATTAAGAGCTCGTATTGCATGAGTGTAGAACGGATAGCAGTTGTAAGATGGTTTCATTTGTAGTTGTTTGTGGCTTTGATCTTCAGCATTTGCAAGTGTTGTCATTCTTTCTAGTTTGTTTTTGTCTTAAAAAGGGGACTTGTTTACAAGCTGGTGAAAAATCTTAGCTGATGAGATAAGCAATTCAGGAAAGATTTCTTCACTTTTTGCATTACATGAGTTGTATATTCAGCTATGAAGAATTTGTCATAACAAATTAAGCTTGTCACTTCTACAGAAACTTTTTAATATCAAAATACTGTGGGTCATAGCCCTTGAACTTAGTTATCTTTACTATGGCGTAATGTGCTATCTCTTGTATGTGCATCCTGTAAATAAAAAATGTGCACACGGTTCAACTGGTAAATACCAGTCTCTGAAAGTTCAGTGTACTGCCTTAGTTTATTTCAGATTTCTTGGAAACATAACTGAATGTCTGAAGGTTAGCTGTGTCTGTGTGTGTTCTTGTGAATGAATGCTTGCATGCTCTTTGGATTACAAATAGTTGTCTTTAATATATTTCTGGTTTGTTTTCTGGGAGACAGGTATGAGCTGTTATCACTTAAACCTTCTTCCTACCTTACTGTGTTGTAAATGAAGAAGGTGCCTGTAGGCTATGTCCAGATGACTCCTTAATGAGAAATTTTATTATCTGTTTCTTTGTGGGGGGTGCAGGTGAGGAGAGCAGTGATGACACTCTGCAGTCAAGGGAGAAATGCTGATAAAGGCACCCCGAACAAATCTGCTAGAGAGGTCCTGGCATCCATCAGCAGTCCTTTTCTTCCACCTGGCAGTATCATCAGTTACATGAACCTCTCTAAGGTCTTGGGAGCCTCTGGTGTGTGGGAGGGAGAGATGGGACTCAAAATCAGAGAAGCTAAGAAAGAGGTTAATGATAAGATTCCTGAGTTAGGTCTAGTAAGGGGATAATGTATTGGCCAGCAATTGAACTAGACCTAGAACAATAGAGTCCATAGTCCCTCAGGTGATAAAACCAGTGCCTTTGTTTCTCTGATCTTTTCTCTTTGTGCTTAGGAACAAGTGACAGCCCTATTTTTTAATTTTTATTTTTATTCCTTTCAATCACTGGAGCACAAAGGACTTACATCGTCCATTCCATTCAGCTCTTGCTGAAAGTAGTGGAGACCAAGGGAAAACCTCAGTGTGTCAAGGCCTGTAGGCAATGCCCTGAACAACTGGAATGTTGCTCAGGTTGTGCACTTGTGGAAAGAAGAACAATTTCCAGACGGCTGATGATTGGACTGAACACAGGAAGAGCTGTTTGATGTTGAGAGAATCGAGGTGTACCCACATCAAGAAAACCTTTATTGACCCTGGGTCGGTAACTGACTTGATCCTGTTTCTTCCCTTCTCCTCCAAATGAGTAGAAATGTACTAAAAATACCTAGTGCAGCTTGAATCTTGTTTGAAAGTACGAAGTTCATTGGAAGGTTCTCTATGTTCAGATGGGCTCCCTGCTAAAGACTGGTATTTTTCCGTTATGCAGAGGAGCACAGGATATAAAGTGCTGCGGAGCAGGCACAGGGAATAAGAGAACAAAGCTACTGACAGGAAAGTCGTTTGGAAGGTTGTTTCTCCTGCTAGAATGTCAACAATTCTACTCATGCCGTGATGATTCTTGCTGTACTAATTTTTGGGTGCTGGCTGTATATGCACATGTCTTTCATCTGGGCTAAAGCTCTATAGTGAAGATATTAAAGTTGGACTAACTTAATAGTGAGATGTTTGTGAGTGGCATCATGTTCTTCCTCTGTAAGGATTTTTTTTCCACCAGTTACTGCAGCCTTGCATGTATAAAGCTAACTACAGATCTGTGAAGACAATGTCCTTACCAGTAGAGGCAGGAGTTTAGCAAGTCGAAAGTATCTCAGAGGTAGAGGAGTTAAAGAATATAACTTCTTTTTTCTGAGATTTTCCTAGAGCAGCCAAGATTCAATAGGTCACCAAAGTGGGCAGTGAAGCTAAGCAGCAGCCCAGACAGAAGCTTTTTAAAATAAGAAATACTGAGTCTCCATTCAGGGGAAAGATAAGTAAATATTACTGCTGTTCTTTTATGAAAGGGTATTATGTGTGTTGACAGAGTGCTTTTTTTTAAGCACTTGATAGGTTTTGAAGCAGTTGATAAGATTCTCAGTAAAGTGCTGTTTTGGAAAGGCTTCTGGGTGAAGGATGGTTCTGGCTTACAGAAGGATGCTCAGATGTTACTATAGGGTAAAAGGCAAGTGCTTCTGGTCTTTCTAGTACAGCAGGGTCCCAACTCTGGAGACTTTTTTGGTAGTTTTGAGGGGTTTTCTTTTTTTCTTCAAGATTGCTGATACAATATATCACCAGCTACAAGGAAAGAGGTTAACTTCAAAGTGCACAAAGTGACATACTGACTTCTAGCGACAGGGATACTCTTGCTGACCTGTAGCTCAAAGAGCCTGCGTGGAAGCTGGTCAGACAGCTTGTCTGAAAGCATTCCCTGCTCCTCACTGTGCAGCCCAACTGGAAGCCCACTGCTAGTTTGCTCTTGCACTTTCCGTAGTGGGTTAATGGTTTTTCAAAGCTTGGCCTGTACTTGTGTGTTTTGTTGGTGGTTGTTGTTAAGCAGCCCTGTGTAAACTAACTTGGAATTCATTCATGGGCCTCTGGGGAAACACAGTGTAAAAACATACTGGTTTGAAATGAGACTCCTCCTTAATGTGCTTCTGCAGCTCCTGCTCTGAGGTTTACTTCTAAGGTCTTGTCTACCACTTGTTTGAGTATTTAATTTTTAATGCAAAAACATCGAGAAAACAGTCTTAGCTGAGGCTGCAGGGAAAAAAAAAGGAAGCAGCAATCGAGTTTAATGGAATAGTACTTGATAGAATAAGCTTCTCAAAAATGAATTAGGAATTCTGTTTTCTGTGAATGTATTTGCAAAATTATGCTCTTGTCTCCAAGCTGATGGAGACAAACAGAAAAAGAAATTTATAACACGGATATTTTCTCTAAGTGTTTTCACTACTTAGTGCTATGAGAATATTGTTTGTTTTCCTTTTATACTTGGAAAACAAACTGGAGTGAAAAGTGCATACGTTTATTCTTCTGATGTCATTGTGATGTCCTCATGGCATGTAAATGTTTTCCATGTTCTGGCTTAATTTGTACCTGGTGTGTTTTGAAAGAACGGTTGAACAGCAGAGTTCTAAAACTTGTTATCTGCCAGCCAGCTAGTGTATTGTCAGCTAAGGACTGGTAACACTTCAGGAAAAGAGTGAAGCAGCAAAAATCCAGGATGTAAGGCTGAACCTATCTGCACAGCACCATACCTGTTAACTTTGTTTGCTGGGATTTTGCATGCAAATGTATAAGATAATTGACTGCAGTCACAGTCTGGCTGAGTGGTCTGCTTTTGTGTTTCAGCTGCATAAAACATCAGAACACTGAACTGGATAACTGTGGTCACACACCTTTAGTAATTCTCTGGAGATGTATTGTTCTTCTTGACCTTTCTTTCTTCAAACTTAATTTATGAAAAATTAATAGATAAGAAAATAAGGCCTTTTTTTCTGTGTAAGTCTGATAAAAGCTATTTTCTTAGAGTAATAATTAAAAAAAATAATTTCTACACATAGGAAAAATAAATTTCCTGAAGCCTATCCAGTACTGGATATTAACACATGCTTTTGAGGGAAACAGAATATTTAACTCTTTTTGTGTGAAGCTGTTTTAAAGGCAGGGTTTCTGGGTAGCGTAAGTAACTTAAGGCTTTATGTCACTTAACAGTTGTCAAATCATCTTAAATTTGTCATGTGGTGGGATTTTAGTATATTTTAGTTTTACTGGCTTCCTTAAACATCAGCGATACCAGATCTCTTGCCTTATGGGCTAGTAAGCTGTCCATGTGTAGCCTTTCCTTGAATAAAGGAGATTGACTGAGTCTAAACTTTTCTGCTATTCTTTCTGGTTTTTTTAGTTGGCTTATTTTAGTCACTTCTGGTTCCATGAAATACAGGGGTCTTCTAGCTATGAAGAACAGAATGGATGATTTCCCATTTAGTGGGAAATTAGTGCTTATGGAAGAGTGTGTTGTCCATTGTGGTTTTTGTTTTTAACCTAAACTTCACCAGGTCACAATCATGGTATTTCAACTAAAACTGCTTTTTGCACCTTTTTTTTTCTCGGACTCATTACAGTTGATACCATTTTTATAGTCAAGGTAAGCAATTGTGGAATTTGACCTCTTGTCTGATTTTTTTTAATCTTGTGACCGAATGTGTACTTGTTGGCCTCTCCCTCCCCACCCCCCCAGACAGCCAGTGACTTTAAAAGCTTTATTTGTTTTAATATTAGTATTCAGAAGTGTGATATCGCTGCTTGCTCTGCTGTCCAGTGATGAAATGCCTTAGTATAATGCTAGCTGCTGAGTCACTGAGGATATCACTAGAATCTGTAAATGAGCTGTGTTTAGAAAGTATTTACACCCTGAGAGTAAATCACTGGTGTTGTAGTTTTCCTTGAAGGTACATGCCATGCCTGTTCATAAAGGAATGTTAGTAAACTCTTTGTCTATATTGCCTTTATTGTTCTTAACATCACCCTCCTTGAAATGCAGCAATAATACACTTTAATAATAAATGTGTTTGGTGTTATGTGCAAATGGAAAATACAGGCCCATGCTATCCAGGTTGGTTGATTAGCACACACAAAACAAATTATGCTCCATTTATAGTGAACAGAATATTGCTGCAAAGCAATGGTAAGGTAGAGGCCTTCTTACAAGCAAAGTGTTATCAATTTGTTGTGAATATCCTGATGAGTCCAGTATATAAGGATGCCTGGCTTTCTAAGCATAGCCCTCATCTGAATATCTTGTCTTTGGGAGTGACACCTGTGATGTGCTTACTTTGCTTGCATAACTTCATGTTAAGCCATTTGTAAGGTAAATGTGGACTCAGTTGTTTTTGAGTAGGACTGTTTTCCCTCCTCTCATGCTTGTCAGTGCTACATTATTAATGTTACAACGTGGACATCAATGCAATAACTCTTGGATCCATAGGTATGCTAGGAGACTCTGAGAATGGCTTTAGAGCATGCTTATTTGAAAGGGGTCTGCAGTGTACATTCATAATGTAGGGATACTTTTTAACGTAGAAGTAGGTTATAAACTTTTTCATCTGCTTCAGATAGTTTTGTGTTGCCAAAGCTAACTGTTTCCACAACAAAAGCTTGTTTGACCTTTAAACAGAAACACAGCTTATTGTTAATCTTGAAATATAATAGTGTCGCTATTGCACATCCCTTTTTTTTAGTCAAGAACTATGGTGGGATAAGTGGTAGAGAGAACAAAACTACTCTCATTTTCTCTGGAAATACTCAGTGTAATTGGTCAGAGTATCAGCCTCCAGGCCTTGTGCAGGGCTACAATAGCAGAAAAGCATCTGCAGGAACTTGGTGGGTTTGACCTGATAGATGTAAACTAATGGGACACCCATAAAAAAGGCTTTTACCGTTGTGGTGGGGAATAATCTTGAGTTGTCAATAGTATACCTCCTCTAGGTAATGTGGTAATCCATGTATTGTCAGTAGTATACCTTTCTGGAAATGCCAAGAACATCCTGTGCTATGCATCCAAATTGGATTGTGTGTTTTTCCAGTGAAACACCTTGCTGCAAGGTCAGACAAATCAAATTGAGGTTAAAATGAGCTGGCTGAGCCTTTCAGACAGCTTGAAACCTTAGACAGCAGGCATCTGTGCCTATGGATGGCAGAAATCTAGTTTTGTCTGACCTGTATCTCCTCCACCTCTGAAGCGACATTTTGGGCTAAGGTCTAAACCCTGATTTCACAGAAGGACAAAATGGAAATGGTTGAGGTTGGAAGGGACCTCTGGAGGTCCTCTGGTTCACCCCCCCTGCTTAGTCAGGGCCACCTGGAGCTGGTTGCTCAGGACCATGTCCAGATGGCTTTTGAGTATCTCCAGGGATAAAGACTCAACAACCTCTGTGGGCAGCCTGTGTCAGTGCTCTGTCACCACCACAGTGAAAAAGTGTTTCTTGGCAATCAGAGGTGATTTCCTGCTTTTCAGCTTGTGCCCGTTCCTTCCTGTCCTGCCACTGGGCACTACTGAGAAGACCCTGGCTCCAATTGTCTTTGCACCCTCCCTTCAGGTATTTCTATAGATGAGATTTGCCCTGAGCTCTCTCTTCTCTAGTTTGAACAATCCTTAGACATACAAATAATACTTAAGGGGCAGTCCAGTACAGTAGTGTTAGAAAATTTCTAGGAACCATGTGTCAAAGATCAGCTGATAATATATGGTCAATGCTTTTCTACTATTGTTTTTGTTCACACATGCAATTTATTGAATCTGAAAAATTATGTGTCATCCTAGGCTGTCAGATTCTGGTTCAGCTTGGGGTGGGGAGAGCGTAGAACTTAAAACAAATCTACAAGTTTTCTTCTAGCAGCCAGTGAGTTTTATTGGAGAAGTTTGTGAAAGAACTTCCTAGAAATTTAATCTGGGGTCTGTTTTTCCTCTGAACTGTAGATGCTACTGGATTACATATCGGGAAGTAGTAAATAGCTTAACAGTAAATAGCTTTGCTGCAATGTTCTTGAAAAAAATTTTAAAAAAACCCAAACAAACACAAGAACAATAGAAAGTCCCTATCACATAAGGGCAAAAGTACTTGAGATCATTCATAAGGAGAAAAGATCTGTTCCACTAAATGAGAATATTGGGATGGGATTATTTAATTCTGCATTGAATTTCCGTACTCCAGACCTTATTTATTTGTTTGCCCTAACTGCTGGACAAATGTCTGCATTACATACTCTAATTTCAGGAAATGTCTTATCAACCTACCCAGGGCCTGGCTGAAATCTGCTGGCTGTTGCCTGCTTAGGAATAAGGACAAAACCAGTGTCTCAGAGGACAGTCATCCCTAAGAAGGGGCAATCTTCTTAACGCTCCAAGTCCTTCTAAAATACGAAGTGGGATTTTTGCATTTGTATTGGTCTTTGAAGTGTGATTCTTTAATATTGGAAATGTGGGAAGAGCATGTTCTGGGCTATAGCAGAAACAGTAAAGAATGCTTTCCAAGGTGGATTTCATTTGGAGATCGGAACTCCAGCATTGCTTTGTAAAACTCACTGTTGATTTCTGGCCTATGTAACATTTTTCACTTTAATTTGGTTAGTGTCCAAAATGAAATAAAAACTAGAAATTGAGACATCTGAGTTTTTCAGAAATGCAAAACAACTGTACAGCATGCATGTTTATTTTGGATTTGCTTTTTAAAAAACCTTTCAGTTAGTCTTCATGAATAATGAATAATTAACAAGATTCCCAATGCGGAGCTTGTAGAACAGACAGACAGCTTCAGTAGTGTTATTTTTTTTTAATAGGAAGCTGTTTTCACTCTGAGTCAACAACTGAGTCCAGCAGCACTAGTAAGCCAGTAAGAGCCAACAAAAACATGGCAAAAACATGACAGTTGCTTCAAAAGAGAAAACATTACATGCATTTGCCATAATCCAGCTGGGAAGAAGCATGGGGAGAAATTACAAAGGGGTTGATCAAAGTAATCAGTGGTGTATGCAGAAGAATACTTAAGGGAAGTAGTTAGATCAAAACTGCCTCAAGATCTATTTTCAAAACAGTCCTTAAGAATAAAAAGGAAATGTTTCCTGTATGCATTCTTAAGAACGCTTACATCCTAAAGTCTGGTCTCTCTGAGACTAGCAAACTTCAAAGATGTCCAGTCCCTCAAAGGGAGAAGACAAAAATTGTCCCTACCAGATCTGAAAGTATCCAACAATATGTTGTTCTGGTTCTGTTGGCATCAGTATAATAGGTCAGCTTCAATGAAGCTTTTAGTTTGAGTAAAGTTACTTGTGGCATATGCCTCTGAGAACATAAATCCTTAATCTCTCTGGGGCAGTGAAAGATCTTCGGGGTGTGGTTTTTCTCTGGCAATCTTGCAACTCAAATCTGCAACTCAAAACGTGCTTCCCAAATGTGTGCATCACTGCAGATGTCATTGAGTCCCAGCTTGGTTTTGGCATTAGTATTGGCAAGAGTGAATAGCAGCCATATTTAATTTCAGCATTACTCAGAATAGAAACAATGCTTCACAGAAAATGACAAAATCAGAAGGCTTTTTCTTTGAACTTCTGATATTTGACCAATCAGTATTATAGTACTGGAACCCATGTAGGGACAGAATGGGCTCTGGAGACTGGCAACTTCTGCAGCTCTCAAACCTAAGCAGACTTCATGACATTTATCAGATTACAGTTAAACTGTTTAAGTAAAATGTGAAAAACAAATATATTTGAAAGGAAGACTTGGAATTGCCATTGAGTCTCACTTTAGAAACAAACCAGAAAGAGCTTTTTTTAAGTCTTGACTGCACAGAAACACTTTGAATAAAGCAGTTTCTCTAATAGAAAAGCTTCAATCTGAGATTTTAAGCCAAAACCAGCCTTCTATTCTGCAATCAGAAATTAGTCTTTGCAGTTTGCTCATGTACTCTTAGACATGTTCCTGGCGGAGAACTGCGACATTCTCCACTGGTTAAAATTGCAGTGCTTCAGCAGCCTCTGAATAAACAGACTTTGACATAGCCAAATGTGGAAACAGGAGAGGGGAAGGAAGGCAGCAAGGTCCATGTTGAGGAGGAAGTGTTAGTGTCTTAGGAGGGAAAGGTGGGAGGCAAACAGTCCTTGTCCCTAGCATGTGGATAGTTCAGAAACTGTTATTCCAGGCAGTCTTGAACGATGAATTTTTATATTAGACATGAAGCTGGAAGAAGGGTTCTCTCAGCATCTCCAGCTTTTCTCTTGAATAACAGTTCTCTTACTGCCTAGATGTCAGCCTGAGTTGATATGATCCTGCCAAAGTATGAGTTTCCTCTGTGTGGATCATAGTTTGGCTCTTGCTTCTACTAGTGCTTCCTCTGTATTTTCTAAGTTTTATGATCATACCTGATCCTTTCCTTCATTAGCAGAATTTGATTATATTAATAAATCAAATATAGGGAAATACTAGAACTTTGTGCTCAGAAGAATGAAATGTAGCTGTTCCAAATCAGCCCTGCTAAACTCCTCCTCTTGAACTTTGATGTGAATGTTCGTAGTTAACTAACAATGAACTCTTGTGTTCATCTGGGAATGACTGAGGCAGTCGTATGACTTGTTCTACAAAGTCTTCGCTTTCTTCTACAGACTTTGGGTTGGGATGTAAGAGAAGAGATTACCAAGACTCTAAATTGGTATGTATGGGGTTTGGTGGGTCTTTATATGTGGGTCTTTCAGCGTTTGTACAAAAAAGAAACTGTATTGGTGATGTTTTCTGTATATGGGTCTGAAAGGAAACCAAAGCTGTTAGATTTGCCTTCCAAGTGTGTTTTCTCTTTTGAATATGATGATCTCAGTAAGGTGTGCTATTCTGATGCTGTAGCTGGCTGGACTTTGGAGATGAAGACTGATGCTGTCTTGTGATACAGTAAATAACCCTTTGCCTATCACCAGTGAGCTCAGCTTACCTCCTTGATTAAGTGATCACATCTTGTTTTGCTTTTCAGTAGTTGCAGTAGCAGTAGTTAAGTCACTTTCGCTTTCTAACTGTGCTGGGTTTGGATCTGATAGATCTCTGAAGCTGGGTAACTGACAGGCTTAGGGCACAGACAGAGGGAAAACCTAAGCAAGAAACAATGGCTGAAGTAAAGCATGACCTATTTTGGATCAGTCCTCTGTTCCCTGGGATGAATCAAGGCTGTGATGAAGTTTTCAGGAGCTAGTTTACTCCAGCAAATGAAGAGTTAGGGTGCAAGACTTTAACATATGTTTACATGTCAGACATTTGTCACAAGTTCCTTGTGCTTGATGGTGCTGGGGAGTAGTGAGTCAGCAAGAGGTTCTTTGTAGAATGGCCTATGTGTAAACAGATCAGAACTCCGAAAGTTTTGTGTAAAATATTTACATGCTTTAGGAATCTGGGGATGTGTTCATGAAATTGATTGCATCTGTTTGGGAACACTTTGTTGTTGCTTTAGTGTGAGCTGTCACATTTGCAGTTTCTGATGTGCTGTAGAAGTATTCATAAATCACTTGTTCCTTTATCTAGTGCCTCAAATACCTGAGGCATACTTGCAAAGAAACATTCTGAAACTAGAGCGGTTCCTGCTTTTTGGGGGTGGAGGGTTAAGAGAAAAGCAGGATTATACATATTCATGTCATATACTAATGTGCGCTTAGTGGGAGTTAAGTCTCATGAGTAGAGGTAAAAATCAGTCCTTTTCTAAAATTTGTTTTCTTTCTGGAAAGCATCCTGTATTGAAGTTCAAGTATGGTTAAAACTATGAGAACTTTCAGAGTGAGTTCTCTTTGAGAGCAACTGGATTCAGTTTTCACTTCAGTAGTAGCTTAAGCAGCAATTCAGTACTATTCCAGGTGTCAGAAAGTCTAACAGCTCTTTTCATAGAAGTCTGTCCTGTAGAACTAGTGCTGCAGTATCATGCTTTGAAGTTAGCTAGCAAAATTTGTAGATGTGTTCCATTTCTAATCTGATGCACCTTCACAAAAATGCTCAGTCTTTACATTTCTTCCTTTGTTCAAGACATGGAGGCAGGCTTAGCTCTTTATAAAACTTTTTAGTTCTCATCTACATTAAATGTAAAAGAATGACATGTTTACTCAGCACTAGTTCAAACTGGACATCAAAAAGAACTGGCTTATGCAAGGAGGCACTAGCAATAGGGACTGTATTGTACTAACAGCAAAATTGCAAATGTGTGAGCTCGTTAGAATAGACAAACTGTGTACATATCAAACTCTGCATTGAGGTTGTGGTTTCCACTCCTAGCCTCAGATTTTTTGGTAGGGGTTTTCATTTGGTAAGAAAATCACAGAAGAAGGGGCAGAGTTCTCTCTTTGGATTCCCTGTGCTTTCTGTGACAGGTTTTCTGTAGTGTAATGTGTTACAATGCAGTGCTTTGTAAGTTCTGTCTTTCAGGATAGTATGTCCTGTTGGAGTAGCTGACCCTGGAAACTATCCGTTTCATATGAATAGATGTAGTGTGAAACAAATGGCAGATTTGATTTGCTTTACTTTATTTCAGAAAGCATCAGGAGATGTTCACAGAAAAATGCCAGTTCTACTATAGCAGAATTTTTCTAATTCCTTGGTTTTGTGTTAATTTCCAGCCAGGTGTTAGACTAGCCTCTACCTTCCTACTGAAAACTTGCACCTCATTTCTGTGCTTTGTGGCAAATGTCCCATAAGAAATGACATTTTTGGGAGGATGGCATTTCTGTGGCAGTTGGACAAAGCCATTCATTTTGAAAACCAAAAGCTCCCTTCTGAGTCGTCAGAGACGTTGGTGAGGCGGTGTCACGGGCAGCTCTCCTGTGCTCAGCTTGCTGCAGAGCAGGGTTGGTACACAGTGTCCTGACATTCCAGCAGAGTCTGCCTTCAGATCCCCTCGTGGTCTCTCTGTGAAGGAGGAGGTACTTCCTTTCAGCACAACTCTGAAGTCTGCATGGTTTGGGCAGTCGTTCTAACACTGGAGTTGAGTGCTTGAAAATAAAAATCAACTGAATCACACTGCGGTGTTGTGAATTCTGTCTTTTCTCCCTCTCAGTCCAGGAGAAGTAGGATCTAAGGTATGCTGTCTTTTAATTTACTATTCTAATGTTGAAAGCATGTAGCACTGCATATTATTGAGGTGTCTGTATTTGTTCTATGCCTCACACGCTATATGTTGGGTTTAGTGTTTATTTGCAGCTGCAATAGCATGTTGCTGAGATGATCATTTATTAGCTGGGCATACAGTGGTGTGATCCTTTCCGACCCCACAAAAGTGCCACTGTCGTTGTGCATTAATTTAAACTAAAAGCATCCAGCACCAAACAAAGCAAGTATTTTGTGTATTGTACTAAGATGTCTTCAGGATGGACAGAGAGGCCTTGGTTACAGGCTGTGCTGATATAGTTACAGACTTCAGCCTTTAAAAAGGAAAAAAGAAGGGGAAAAAAAAAAAAGTGGTTTGGTGTGTGTTACTAGTCTCCCACCCTCCTAAGGAAGACTGAGGGTACAGAATGGAATGGGACTGGTGTTTGTTACACGCAGATAAGCTTTTTGATATTTTGAAATAATCATGTGAAGTTTCTGCCAGTAGTACACAGTGAAGAAGTTAACTTTTAAACCATGCTCTTGTACTTAGCAGGATTTCAGATAACATGGAAAGACAATAGGAGTGTCTGCAAATAGTTTGTTACTTTCCTTTAACAATAGAAAGAGAAGTCTGATTGCTAAAATAACTCACTTTTACTAGTTAAACTCACAATTTGGTGTTCACAGCACTAAATGTTACAGTAGCATTTACAGGAATGTTATAGGAGGCTGTTGGAAGCAGATTTCCATTCAATAAAACCAAAAGTGAAACTAGTTACCAGACCGTGGATATCAAACATCTTCAGCTGGAGAAGTACGTTTCTAAAAATGAATTGTTGTGCTGACCTAGATACACTGACAGAGAGCCACCATGCCTTCAATATGAGGTTATAGCTGTGTCTATAGCTGTAAGGATAATAATGGAATGATAGCTTACTTCTGTGAGACAAGGGTAGATAGTTTCCATCAGAAACAGTAAATCTGAAGTTTGACTGTAATACCATTCTCTTTAGAGCTGGAAGCAAGACTGATCTAAAGTGTCATTGTCTAAGGGTGCGAGTGCAAGCCCAGCTTTATTGATAACTATCTGCTGTTGTGCAGAACAGCTCCTTTCAAGGATAAGGTAGGAGGCCTGGCCAGCTGAGTGTTGGGAACTCAGCTGGCCTCATACTGGGTTCACTTTCTGCCTAAAGCTCAGAGGAAAGCTTATAATGCTGCTGGTGGCACTGGCATTGTGGGCACCAGTGACAGGGATCAAAAAGGTGGCAGCCATTCCATAGTTGGAAGATGGGGAGCTGAACCCAGTACGATGTGAATTGCCATCTGTCTCTTTCTCAGCTGAGGCACCACCACGAAAGGTACAGAAACCACGGCTGTGTTACAAGCTGTGCCTTACGCAGGCCATCAATAAAATGATTCTTCCAATAATCCCTCATGCTCAGGCTGGATATCCAGAACTCTGTGTACACAGGTATCTGCATCATTTTGGTGTGATATTTACTACATTACATAAATATTTGTGTCAGTTCATAAAATGATTTAGTGTTCAGCTAATGCAACGTCACAAAATCAGGTAGATACTTCACTGAAAAATACTGCTGTCTCTGCATCCAAATTAATGGACTGAAATGCTTCTCAAGTTTGTTGTTTTATGCTTGTTTTCTTGCTTATTTCATGAATCCTTATTACATGAAATTTTGTGTTAATAACAATTTTTAAAACTAGTCTGGAAGTTCCTTCTGTAATCTTGCACGTGTGTTTGTGTTGGGACACTGAAGAAAGACACAGTGGGGAAAAAACAACTTTTGCAAAAGGGATAAAGCTGAAATGCTATCTCCAAAAATGGTGGTGGAGTAGCAAGGTAGATGGACTAATTCACCTCAGATCCTGTTCATTCACCAGGTCTTGTGAATAAGAAATAGAGCATGGCAAAATTATGCATAATGGCAATCTGCTTCTTACATCTTGGGAAAGCCTATCACTCAATTAGATTGTTCAGTAAACTTACGCTTTGAAAGCAGCACCAATCTGCCTGCAGTGTTTCATGTTAAGCTGGGAAGAGAGTGTGTGATTCTGAGAAAACAAAACAGCAACATTCTCCCTTTACGTTCAATTTACTGCAACTAGATTTCAGGAGGTGTATCTCATCACCTTGTCTTTTATTATTGACAAAATGGAGGTATCTCTTAAAGCTGCTTTGTGTTAAAAAAAAAAAGAAAAAGAACCTTGCTTGAATTTTGCACTTTACTTTCTCCTGTATTGTTGAGTATGTCAGGGTTGTATCAGCTTTATCTCTCCCAGCATTGCTTTTCTACAGGCAAAATCAATCAAATAAAGATAGTATAACCATTTTAAATTTTTTTTTTTCATTCTCATGTTGACACTTGAAATTGTTTTGTTTTAAGGATGTGGTATTGTTGCAGTGTTTCCTGACAACAGCCCTCGAGGAATGACTAGTGTAGAGGTGCCAGGCTGTAGAGGTTGGTAGGGCAACCTCTGGACTCTCTGAATGTGTGCATCCATCCCATAAGCTCTATACTGTTGACAAAAATGTTATGTTATAACTTTTCATTTCAAACCCCCAAATATTGATTAAGGTTACTTTAAAACCAGTTTATTCAGTTATGAATTAACATCCCAATGGTTGCAAGCAACATGTGTTTTCTTTTTTCCTTAGCTTCTGGCTAGCATTGTGTTCCTTATTGAAGAGGTGAAAAGCTTTGGGTTTTTGTTACCTACTGGTGTATAATTGCTGTACTAGTAAGTGTCTGGCGAGCAGGAGGTCTGGAAATACACAGAAAAGTGAACCTTACTGTAAAGCTGGAAATTCATTTTACAAAAAGGGAACTTATTTGTAGTATACCTTCTGCAATTCTGGATAGCTCTACGTTGTGATAGGGCAGAGCAACCTTAAAGTCAAGAAAATACTTTTTTGGAGAGGTGTGGTCTTAGACCTGTATGTGTTGTTGCTTGTTTAGTCACACAACTGTGACTAAAGGATGCTAAGAAGATCCATCTGGGTTTTCAGATTATTTTGATATTCCTCCAGTTTGCTCTAAGTTTTAGATAAAGATTTAAATTGCTCAAATGACTTACCAAACCAAAGCATTAGAGCATAATGGCATCTAATTCAATCCTGCAAAAACAATATTATTGCAAATAGCATTTTCATAACTGGTTTTACTTTGGTGTTTAATAAGAATGAAAAGTACCATTTTATTTTCAGCCCTCTATCCTCCCTGTCTCAGGAGAGTAAAATACTGATGCTGTTTCTCCAAGCGGCTGGTTCCTTAACTATTTGATAGCATACCAAATGTATTTAGCAGAAACTGCCTAATAAAAGAGACTGAGGAGTGACATGTCTGATTTGTATGAAACATTGCAGTAATTGGCTTCATTGGTACTGTCAGAGTGAACTTTAAATGAAAGTGACAGTAACTAGTCCAGATTTTTTTCATTTTGTTCAGAGTAAAACTATTAGACAGTAAGTGACTTACTGGTTTTTCTGCTTTCAATTAGCAACCCAATTTTATACTCTTTTAATTATCATTTAATTGGATTCCCCCCTTACACTCAGAGCCTGGCAGCCAAAGCAGCTGATTTAGTATTTGGCACAACTGAGGGGGTGAAAATTTCTTCGATAAATCTTTCTCTAGAGGAGATGTTTCTGCCAGCATAGAAGCTCTTTTCTGGAAGTGGCAAATCTCTTTTAATATCTCTTTACTAGTCTCTTTTGTGCCCAGCTCTGAATCCACTATTTGAGAAGTGGTTATAACTGAGGGGGCTGAAGCCTCCAAAGTAAAGCTTTAATGTAAACTGTAACCAGATAGGACATACAAACAGTTCTTAAATTAGATTCAAAAAGGTGATGTTGGTATATGTGTAAGTTGTCCCTGTAACTGTTCCAAGAGATTAATTGTCATGTCCTTGCATGTTCTTAGTGGAAGGGGAATTAGTGTTGTAAACTGACCTTTGAGAGTAAACCAGAGGACAAGGCAGGGGTCGGGGATGCTTTTAAAAAGGGACTGGAAGGGAGAAAGGGAAAGACTTGATGGTTTAGGGACTGAAGGAGAGGTAACACACTGCAGCCTTGCTGGGCTGGGAGAAGTGGCCATTTCTGAGCCTTCAGTTACAGCCCTCTCTCCTCTGCTGGAACAGAGGAGGCAGGGAAGCACAGGCAAAAAAAAAGAGGAAATAGGAAGGACATGTTGGTTTCCTGTTACTGGTACTGAACTCCAAACATGGATAACATCATCTGCTCTGGAGCCCATTGCATGTGTGGGTTTTAAAAAAGGTCCACCATCTGGTGGCTGGGTTTCTCTTTTTGTTAACTTCTGGCTCCTCGGTAAACTTGGGGAGTTGGAGGGAGGGCTGTTTATATTAAGTCAGTTACCAGAGGAATCTCTTTTTTAACCTCCTCCTCCTGTAATCTTCAGGGTTAAATGTTTTCAGCTCATAGCTCAGTTGCAGTTATTTGTAGCTGGCATTCACATTTGCTCTGTAATTCAATTTAGATGATGCTGCTTGGCCTAAATTGGAGCAGACTAGTAGAAGGAGCTTGGTGCGTGTAGAAACCGATCACTGACTCCGTAGTTAAGGTCATCCAAGTAGAGCTGTAAATATTTCCCCTCAGTTTTAAAAAATAGTTATCTGGCTTGAATTCACTTACGAAATTGTGATTGATACTGTCAGATCTTATGTGTCAGATTTTTCAGCCACTAAAAATGCTGACTAACAACCTAATTGTCATCACACAAGTGCTGTAATACTCCCATTAATCCATGTGGTTTCAATTCCAGCTGTTCGCTAGTTATTTATTCATTAGAGTCTATTTTCTGAATTGCTTCCAGCTACGCATTCTTCAGAGAGATGAGATTTTATTCATACATGTATCTACTTATAGGTGAGGAATTTGAAACTGGAGCATGAGCAGGAGAAAAACAAGATCTTGTCAGAAGCATTAGAGACACTCGCTACCGAACACCATGAACTAGAGCAGTCTCTGGTTAAGGGATCTCCGCCTCTCAGCATTCTCAGTGAAGAGCAGTTCTATGATGCTGTTTCAGGTAAGTGATGATGTCCAGAATGTGAGTGTGTAGACAGCATGTGTGTAGTGAATGCGTTAGGGACGGGTGGGGCGGGGGAAGTAGGTGGGAGCAGTCTCACTTCAAGTGAAATTTCTGCCTTTCTAACAGACCTAATTTTAGGAGTATGCCTGATGTATTTTATGAGCAGGGCTCTAAAAATTTGCCAGAGTTTACCTGTAGAATTGTATTGCTTCATCTTAGCATGACCAAAGGTTACAAAACCACAGGACAGTAATGAAAGGTCTGATTGCCTGGGTGTCTACACCCTTTTTTTTGAATAGCAAAACATAAGGCTCCTATTTTGGGAAATCTAACTGTATCTTGTAGCCTTCTGACTTGCTTTGTCCATGGTGGTGTGTGCTTTTTCCTTTGTTCTGTTGTTAAGATCAGACCATAAAAATCCCTAGTTTTGAGGGATAATGATGTTAAGAAAGGCTTGTTCCATTTCAATTTTGTGTACCTGAAGTGTTAAATGTGAAAGAAGAGGATGCATCAAAATCTTGCATGCATTTCTTAAATGTCTTTTCTTTCCCTATCTGTTCTTCAGTTTAGAATCTTTCGTAATTTCATATGCAGAACACTGCAAATAGTGATTTTGGAAGATTCTGAACTGCCTGAGATGATTACAACATGCATTTGTATAGAGAGGCTGTACATTGTGCAGCCCAGTAGTAGCTCTAATGGGATGATCCAGCAGCACACACCTGTCTACAACTATGAAGGATCTGGAAAAGCTTGAAGGGTGAATATAATCTAACTCTAGCAGACAACTGGGTTGTGATAGCAAACTTACCTAGCAAGTATGGGGTTACTTCTGTGAACTGAACTGTCTGATGCTTCTGACAGATGAGAAAAGCAGTGTTCCCAGACTCCTTGATAGGTGTTCTGCAGTGAGAAACTTAAGCAGTGAAAAAACAGGCAAAGTCTATGCACAAGAACACAGTGCATCAACTTTGTGAAGCAGACTTCACTGTTTGGCACAGTAGCAAATTTATCAAGCCTTCAAGGAGAAGAGACTGAGGAACACTAAAACAGGTTCTTCATCCAGAACCAAAGGAGCAGTTCTGCTGAAAGGCCTCAGGCTCTTTTGATTGTGTACAAAGCAGAGAATAGTCCTTTATCTGATGCTGTTGGAATGTAGTCTCTCCAGCTGGGCTTGCTTTGTGCATATGAGAGAATATTAAGCTTTAAAGAGCTGCTAGTCGATACATCTCATAACTGACCTGATCTCTAAGTACTGCTGAGTGAAAGTGTCCAAAGCCACCTCTCTTGTTGTCAGAGGTGGTGATTTTGTCCTTGGAAGCTACAAACAAATCGCATCAAGTGGATTTGTAAAACTGTGAAACTTGCTGAGTAAATATATATACAAACATACATTAAACCAAACGTGATTTCTTTCTCCTTTGGGAGAAGTTACTTGACATAATTCATCTTAATTGCATTTTAAATAATTTTCTGGGACAGACTCACTTCCTTGGCTGTCCTGTCAGTTCAATCAGAGTGGTGTTAGAGTCTCTTCTCTAGGTTGTTCACATTTAGTGCTTTGCAGAGATTAGGGTCATTTCTGTCTCTGAAGGGGGCAGGGTTGGGGAAGTGGCTAGAAAAAGGGAAATGTGACATATTTTCCAGACTACTGGATGCATGTTATCACTTTCACTTTAAGCATAAAAGGAATTAGGTTTTTTTTGGATGGTTTGAGGAGAGGTTTTTTTACTCATTGCTGGGATCCTGCTAAAGCTTTCTAGCCTTCTTGCTTTTCTCCTGTGTCCAGGGAGTCTCAACTAGAATGGTTCTTGTCTTGTCTTGTATGACAAGAATACAGTGTAAGCAGAGAATCTGGGGATATTTGATAGTGGCTCAAAGTTTGGGAATGTGGGTCTTCTTTCTGAGAGAGGAGCTATGATCTTAAATTTTTCATAGAGCAGTGCCTAGGTCTGATCATCAGAAGCTAAAAATTTTTGTCTCTGGAAATCTAAATTGCTACAAATGTCTGCAAAGCTTTTGCTTAACCTGATCTGCAAACTGATAGCATTAAATTATATTGATTTTGGACAAATAGCCATATTCATGAATTATCTTTCTAGGTTGTATAGGAGATTGAGCAAACACCAATGTATTTTAACAGGGTGATATAACAAGTTATAATGTCTGTCAGTGGGAAAATGCCACTACTTAGAGTATTTTTTCTATCAGGATGCCATCTTTTTCTGCTTGCAGTTCTATGAATTTTTAAATCCCTGCTGTAGGAGTGAGTTTAGAAGTGAGAGTGTTGCATAAGTAGGCTTGCACTTTGAGCTGAAGAATTGTTAGTTTTGACTTGACAGGTTGAAAGAAGATGCCACTGCTGCTTTTTGTTTTGTTTTCTTTTAAAGAATTTTGTCTGTATAAAAGACATTTCTTATTTACTCTCAACAGAAGTATCTCTAATGGGACAATTCAGAGCAATTTTCAAGCAGGTTTTTGAGGAAGAGGTGTATCAAAAAGGATGTATTCACTGCAGGAGCTACTTGTCCCCATTTGCCATGCTCTGGTTCACATTGTAGAACAATCCGACTGCTCCTGAATGAAGCTGAATCAGAAGATACAGCCCAGTTCCTATTGGACACTCAGTCCATGGCAGCAGAGTAGAGCAGATCTGAACAGAACAGCACTAGAAATGTATCTGGTTCGATTGTCAAGTCCTCAGCACCATCTGTTCCGCCTGCAAATCTGCTCCAGCCGAGCCATGCTACCTGCTAGTGTTGGCATAGACTGAATTGTTCTCTGTTAAAGTCTGTGGTGTGTGGTTCTGTTTGTAGAAAATGTGGCCACAGTTACTGAAATACCCTTTTTCTTTTCCAAAACTGGAGTGAGGAAAATGCTTGCAATGTGGTAAGATTATTTACTGAAGTTGGAGTTTATTTTCTGAAGTCTCTTCTCTTTTTATTTTTAAGTGATATGCTGTTGTCAGTACTTTTTGACTGTCACAGTAATTCCTAAATCCCTGCAATAAGAGAGATATTTAAGGAAGAACCTACAGAAAAAGCAAGTTGTTACCAAAGCATGGTATCCAGTGTTAAGAAGAGCAAAGTTAAGGGTGTTATTAATCTGAACTGTGATAGCCTTAGGTCAGTTAACAGCGCTTCCCGGTGTGCTGATCCGCTCATCGTGGGAGTGGTGGAAATGTGTAATTAAACTCGATACCACACAGAGTGCTGCAGCTCTCACTTTCAGGACTGAATGCTTAACGCGTGTCAAACTCCTCTATGTTTAAAGCAGGGTGGGGCAGAACGGGAGGGCTCTGGGGAAGGGAAGAAGCACTGAACAAGTAGCAAAATCAAAAAGACCAATGTCATCTCCTAGAGAGCTGGAGAAGTTATTAGCTTGGATTAATACAGACCTGAGGAGCATATGAAAATGGAATACAAATGCAGAGTCCATCCACGTTGCTGAAAAATGGCTAAGCAGGTCAAGAATTAAAGGGTAAAGGTACTTGATTTTTGCCTTTCAGATAAGGTTCCCTTCTCATATGCAAATTGTGCACCCAGTTTGGGAAGAGTTTAGATCTGCCTTCATTTTTCTCTTTTAACAGATTTTATCTGAGGCATGGGGGGGTTTTCTGCAAACAGGATTTTTGTGTGCGTTGAGAGGGTTATTGATAGTTTTGCATAGATGAAATCTTGTAATAAAAACAGTTATTTAGCTACTGGAATATTTAAATACACTGAAGCTAACCTGTCATAGTACAGCTTCTGCTGGTATCTACCACTATGGCGTGCTATGTTTATAAATAACACTCCTAAATGGTACAAGAAGTAGCGGACTGCATCCAGTGCTTTTGCTTGCTTCCTGGTTTGTCTCCGGTTATCAGATCACTTAAAAGTAAAAATGGCACAAAAATCATTGAAACCTATTCCCCTTCCTTGCATGTTTAGAGTAGTTTGTCAAGTGTTTTTTTTGAATGTGTACCAAAAATAATTCACAGCCGCTGTGAGAACACTGCTGCCTGTGATTTCTTGCCTTGAATAGAGTTAAAAGAATAAATTCAGGCATCTCAGAGGGATGGGAAACACCTGGTCAGAATTCAAACCCCACAGTGCCAATGGTTAAACACTATCTTTCTCAGGTTTATTTATTAATCAAAAACATTGGCCAAACTTCCATCTGTATCTGAAGACTTACCACTTTTTGCAATAGGAGATGAGGTCCCAGAGTTAAGTTTCTGTCATTGCTGCTGCTGTTTCCCCTTGCTTTCCCACTCCTGTAAAATGTAGCTGGTGTTTGTACTGTTACTCTTTAAGGTTTCAGGAGCTGGAGAGCTTTCTAGTCAGCCTGGTCTTGTCTCAGAGGTCACTTTAAAATTTTGACTTCTGAGCAGGGACTCTTATTCCTTCTCCCCCCTCCTCAGCCCACAACCCCTTAAGTTCAATTTAAAAAAAAACCCTCATTTTCTCCTAGTCATCTGTTTGACACCTGCTCTGTAGAAACTTGTGAATATAAATCTTTTTTTGCAGTGACGGGGGAGTATGCAAATCTTAATTCAGAAAAGAGTTCGCTGCAAGTGCACAGGGAAAAGCTCAGTTTGAGTTGCCTGTTGATCTGTGCTCACAATACAGTACTAGGCTTGTTCACTCTGACACCGTGACAAACTCTCAAGGCTTGCTAAGTTCATTGGGTTAAAGGAGGTAGCTGAGGTTAAGGGGTTGGAGACTGAGATCTTTGATGGCAGGAGCTGTTGCAGACGTACTTTCCCAGTTTCTCAGGAAAATGGGTGAGGTTTCTCTAGAGAGCAATTTTTTACAGCAGCTGTGTTTCGTTCTTCTACTGTTCTTTACTGTATAGCATGGTGTTGTTGCATTAGGTAAGGCACGTGCCCTGGAGGAGGTGTCTGGTCAGTGTCTGCAGCTCTGGCAAGGTTTGCAGGTGCGGAGATCAGTCCAGCAGAATCGTCTCTTGGCACTATAAGGCCAGCATGAGGAGAACTGAATGTGTGTGGTATTTAAAAATCCTTGTTATACTGAGAAGCATATCCAAGAGTGACAGGCAGTTCTGGTGAAGCTTCTCTGTTCTCGCCTTTCTGCCTCTGGAGTCCTGGGTCTGTTGCAGAAACTCAAATTGAGAGAATTTGCATGCTCTGTATCTTGTCTCAAAGCAAGACAGTCCTGGATGGTACAAGAGAAGAAAGGACCCTCCAGGAGCCAGACTTACCTTTTTGTTACTGGGTTGGCTTCATGTTCTTCTTGTCATGATAACTGCTGGCACAGTTGAGCAGCTCTTTCAAAAGAGAGGTGGAATACATACCTCGAGGGGATTTATATATAGATTGTTGTGTGGCCAGGAAGCTAAGACCCAAGCTGTGTTATGCTCCTAGAGTGTCTCTTCCTCTGCAATATTTGGATATGCAGGAAAACTGTGTTTTCCTGGCTACCTGGGCTGAGGATCTCTGGACAAATCTTTTTACATAAAATACATGTATTTTATGTAACAGACTTGTCCCAAGCAAAAGTGCTTTTCCTTACCCTATTTGTTAAATATAGTACCCACCAAACTAATGCTTTGATATGTTATATCACAACTTGGCACAGAACTAGACTGACAAATTTGGGGAAAATTGTGAGAAGATTCTCTGGAGTGCCAGTCCACTTTTTTAACATATCCTTAGCACCAGCTGGCAGTTCTTTTCATTCCCTAGCAACTGGCTTAATTTCAGTCCTGTCTTGACAAGGATAGGCATGGATGTTTTAAATGAAAGGAAAGATCTCCTTTATGCTTCTAGATCTCTCTCTAGAAAGGATGAAGACATTGTGACACAGCCCATTCATTCATCAGGATTTTGTCCTGTTTCTGACGTTTATATAATCTGGATGTGGTAGAAGGTCCTCTTATCACTATATACATATACATATATATATATATATACACACACACACACACACTCTTCAGCAAAGCAATATACAATTTACATGTTCTGGAGAAACTACTGGCATAGATTTTTAAAGAGAAAACAAGAAAGCACCTGGTAGTAGACAGCTGTGAGTGAGATATTCTTTTGGACGGGCTGCTACTTCAGCAGGTTTTGATTACTGGTTTTGAATTAGAATGAGTGTTTGAGAGAATGGCTAATTTTGCAATTATTTCTCTGGGGTTTTGCAGCCAAGAGCAATAGCATATGCTGGAAGCAGGAACAGTGTCTACTATAGTTTGGGTCTACATTTTTCAGAGGCAGTGAGGCTTGCATTAAGCTGTTTACCATTCAGTGTGGTACCTGGTTTCTGCTAAAGGATTTTTCAAGTTAGATAGAAGTTGATGTCTTGAGCTGTTCCCTTACTTCCTGGAACTTGCAGTCAGATAATCTTTTGGCAATCTTGTCAGGTTTGAAAGAAATCCTAACACAAAAATACAGCCTTTCCCAGGAAATTTGTACATTTTGGTTTGGGGCAAGACTGTCTGTTCTCCAGAGTTGGACAAGCACTGCCTGACCAAAACATTGGTTGGAAAGAAGGTGTTGTTGTTGATGTTGGGTTTAGTTTGAGATGTGATGTGGATTGTACTATTAACCTGCCTTCCACAGTACGAAGTTTATCTTGTTGATTGGTAAGCTTATCACTTAGACTTTGCTGGGACCTACGTGGTTCAGGTTATCTATATGATACATCCTCCTGTTCCTTGATACTTGTTCAGTGAGTTGGGAAGTGAAGGTTGGTGAGCAGCACTGAGTGTCTTAAGAACTAAGATCTAACTGAAGAAGGAGTCATTACTCAAGGTACCTGTTTGTTTGGGAGGGTACTGGCATCTATGTGGCACTGGCTCTTGTCCTAAGCAAGGTCTAATAGCTTCAATTTAATAAAAATGCCAGACTTTGGCTCAGTTCAATAGAGGATTTTTAATGTATAGTGGTCTTGCTTATTGTGCTGTTTCTTTATGTCTAGATGCTGGGCTGCAGCAGTTTCTGGCAGTACTAGTTACTTACCAAATGGATGCTGTCATCAGGACACAGTAGGCTACTTAGGTTTCAGTTTTGTACAAGGAGGGGAGATCTGTCAGTGACTGAAGTCTAGCACAGGCGGTAGATTCATTAACATGCACCTGCTCTTTTGCAGATTCGGAATCTGAAAAATCATTAAGTGGGTTTGAAACAACAGCAGCCTACTCATTAGAGGACAGCATGGATTCAAAAGATACAATAACTTCAAGCATGTCTGAAGAAAAGGTGTGTGGCAGTGGAGAGTCGCTGTCAAACGGAATCAAAAAACACAGGTAGGATGTTGTCCATTCTTAAAGTTTTATAATATGCATTAATGATAAGAGACCACAGGAATGTCTGAAAAGCTAACAGAAAACTTCTAAAATTTTGTTAGGGATGATTGGCAAGTAATTGGTTGTACTATGATTTTATAAAGAATGTCTTTCCAAGGTTGGTGTGCTCCTTTGCATCTTGATGATCCAATGTAAATAAGTAAAAACGAAATATAATGTGCTGTTTAAAAATTGACACACTTGTTTTTTATTAGATCTTATTGAAATCTATTTGGATTTTAATTCCTTCATGTATCTTTAATGACCTATACCTCCTATTGCCTCTTTAATTTCGAGTCATTTGATCCTTCTGTTGGTATCAGGAATGAATGAAAAATATTGCTAGCCTGGCATCAGAAACTCAAATGTGAACAAAGGGAGTCTTATTCTAAAAGTCTCATCCATGTTTTATGTGCTTATTTTGTGTTGTCAAATGATCCATTTTTGTTTGTTTCCTTGCCGATAAAGGAGGACAATAGGTCTGGAGTTAATGAGATGTAACAGACACCACTATTCTCCAGTTTCAGTGAAAGGGCAATATAACATTTGTGCTACAGATAAAGCCAGACTTCAGCATGTTTCAGAGAGACTATTCTGGAAGTGTTTTGGATGTACCGGATGATGATGGGGACACCAGATTTCTGTAAAAACAGGAAAATAATATTTAATTTTACAGAAGGGAGATAGATAGGCTTTAATTACTTACTATCTTAAATGGTTAAATTGAAGAACTGTTGAAGTGCGTGGCAGTGTCAGACCTGATGTTTCAAGGGTCAACCTGTGCATGTCTCATACTAAGCAAAGACTAAGGCAAATGAGGGCTTGGGTGGAGTAATGGGTGTTTTGGGGAGATAGCATAAAGCAGCTGAGTAAGAGTGTTGCTTTGCTCTTGTGCTGTTAGCAAGATGGTATTTATGGCCTTGGCTAAGTGCCTTCCCTAATTAGAGCAGGAAGTTCAGGGGTGGGGAGGGAAGCAGTAGGTGAAGGTGGACATCTGAATTGCCTTCACTGCCTTGGAAACAGTGAGGAGAAAGGATGCAGTACATAATCAACATGAAAATGATGGTGCATGTTGACTTGCATTGTATTGAGGAGTTTTAACAGGATTTGATCTTCTGTTTACTATAAAAAAGAAGTTACTGGGCAAGTTCTCATAATGCTGCACTGTGCTGTCAGAACTGCAGGGGGCAGGTGACTGGAGGAGCATTTCAGATCTCCTAATTTTATAAAGATTAATGAAAAGTAATAAACCTCTGCATCAGTTGTTTCTCTGAGCTGCCTGTTTTTTAGTAGTAAAGAGAGCATAGGATTTTGGAGTTAAAGGAGTGCATAAATCGGCTAGTAATTTACTGCTAAAGCAAAGTGGAAACTTTTTTGAATCTGTTTTGCATTTAGATCAGAATGTACGACCATATTTTATGTGACTAAGTAGCTGTAGAATATATGGCTGTATTTTATGGGATTAAATGACTATAACAGTATGGGATTAAATCACTATAACAGTATTATAGGTTGAGCTGTAATGTTAGGCTTTTTTACCTGGCACTTTGGTGTCACACTGGGAGTTGCCCCCAAATATATTGATGCAAACTTTTTCTCCCCAGAAGCTCAGATGATTTAAACTTTACCTCCCAGAGAACCTTCTCAGGGTCTGGGAGATGTGTGGTATTTTTAGCCTCTTTTCTGAGGCTGTGGGTAGTAGCCATGTTTGGCCTGGTACAGCATCTGTTTCATGTGACTTCAGAACTGTGTTACCTGCCTGGAGCTGCTGGCTCCAATTTGTGCCTCTTTTTGTCTGGGGGCTGGTTCTAACTATGTGCATGTGGTCAAACAGGCACTGTCTGTGATGCCACCTGTGTCCTTTTCAGAGCAAAAACTGTAACTTCTTGATGCTGTGCAAAGTGAGGGGTTCAGAATGTTTTGACATCACTTAATTCCATCCTTACAACCTTGAGTTTGCTTATAGCTTCATTTTTTTTAAACTTCCATTTGTGTTAACCACATGGAAACAAGGTACTTAGAAAATAGACCAGATTAATTTCTTTTGCTTAAAATCTCAATACCTTTAGATGAGTAGAGGATCTGTAGTTGCCTTTAGGTTGCACATGAGAGTACCTAACACTGTTTAGCCATCAGTTTAAATAAAATTATTTCCTGTCTTCATCTAGACAACCTGAGCTCTAATCTGCACCTCAAATATTATTT
Source organism: Daphoenositta chrysoptera (assembly GCA_013397915.1). Classification (NCBI taxonomy): domain Eukaryota; kingdom Metazoa; phylum Chordata; class Aves; order Passeriformes; genus Daphoenositta; species Daphoenositta chrysoptera. Next base: position 75,488 of record VZRO01007572.1, read on the forward strand.
GAGTGGTTGAGAGTTTTCCACTCAGAAGTGGAGGTTGGTTTTTGCTTGGCAGGGGGAGCATACATGCTTTGGGTTTGGAAATGTAGGAATAAATCTGTTGGTTCCAAGGAATTAAGTGTTGGGAAGTACTTATACAGATAGATGAAGCCAGTACCACATATAATCCGCTGGTTTTTTCTGGGTTTTTTTTATGTTGTTTGCATCCTACAATTGTTCACAGTGTTTTGAGAGTGGACCTAATTTTTGTACACTTCTTGGGAAAGGATTTGAGATAACAGTACAGGAAATAATCTGGAAGCATTCAAATCACTTATTTTTAAGAGGGAATTTTTTAATCTGAGCCAAACTTAAAAAAAAAAAGGCAGAAAAATCCCCCACCCTTCAAAAAAGTCCAAGCAAACCCCCAAAAACTCCATTGCATAAAAATGTTCTGTATTAAGTGCCAACATTTCACATCCACTTGTCACTGCCATTTCCCTCTTATTGCTGAGTTTTGCAGTCAGTTTTCCCTTTGGTCCCTGCACTGGGGGCCTTTCAGAATGCAAACACGTTGGTGTTCAGCTTCGTGGGAGCCAGGAGGTTGTTTGTTCAGGTTGGCATGAAGAGCAAGCCAAACAAGCCTTTTTCACTCCATATGTCTCCTTCCCCACAAGATTCCTGTAGTAGTTGATGTTTTATAGCTAACGCTTTGGACAAGTGTTTGTTTAAGTAAAGGATCCTAAATACATCTCATCTGTTCTACTGCACAGAAATTCCAGCAGATGTTTTTGTCACTTAAAGCTAAAATTAACTTCCTGAGCTGTTTTTGAAATTGACATCTGGAGGGAAATTTCTGCATTCAAAAACCCTTTGTTTAATCACAGGGAGTATGTCAAGGTTAGTAGGCCTCAAGTCTTGGCTGGCTGTTATTTTTCCACGTGTCCTTACTTGTCCCTGGGATCTTCCTTGGTGGCTTAGAACTGCTTTGTTTTTTCAGTATGTGTGTGTGTGTTAGAGGGGGGAGAGAACTGACTCCCATAGCAGGTTTGACCGCTATAGGCAACAAATACAGATGAGTGGCTGAAACTGAATGCCAAGTTTCAAGTAATTATACAAATTGAACAAAAGGGCAGGTTAACCTTCCTGAAAACGTAAGTTTCAGTATGTAAGGAAAGCAATTCATGTGTATACCTGAGCAAACTAAGGGTTAGTGTGTTTAACATGCAGAAGGGCTTACTTAAACCCAAATATCCACTCTGGTGACTGCCTGCATTAAAGGATACACAGGAAAAACAAGTAAACATTACAAGTGAAGATAAGACTGAATAGTTGGTGGACACTGTCCTCTCCTGGACATTTGTATCAAAACATCCACAGAAGTATTTTATATTTCATATTATTCAGGATGATCTGTTTGACAAAACATTTTTGTCTCAGTGAAAAGTCAGAATAGGGAGTGAGTGATGGTACACTGGTCAGTTAAAATAAATCCTCCTATCCACTCATCTTTGCAGGGGAGCTGAGTAAAACAAGTCGGTGTTGGGCTTGTAGCTACTTGGTAACACAACAGTTTGCTACCATGAGGAGATCAGACATAGACCTGGATTTTTGATGGGATAAGGCTTGTTTTATTTTAAGAAACATTTTTTTGGTTTTGTTCTTTTTGAAAACTGAAGCATCAGCCCTGGTAAAGGTGTTTCAGTGGCAGATAAGAAGTAGGGGAGGTAGCACAGCAAGTAGGGCTACTGAAACAATTTAGCCCAAGTATTTTTTTTTCTCTTGGCAGTGTTTCTGTTTATGAGAAAAGTGTGGTGGAGAAAGAAGGTACAGCCTGTTCACACTCTCTGAAAAAGATTGCTGTAGCTGCCTTGAGCAGAGACAAGACAGCCTTGGTTAGGAGGGCAACACGATCATTTAGAGTTAACTAAACTTTGAAACTAACAGTTCATGCAGTTTGAGTGAGCTCTAGGTAATTTTTATTTATTGCTAAGAACAGAAAAATTGTGAATTTTGCTCATTGGCAATAGCTTCATGATCCAAAAATTAATTTTAGTGTTGTGGACAAAGGACTTAGACCAATAATTATGCCTTTCTAAAAGTAAATTGGATTAACAGTTGAGCTGGTCAGTAGCAGTAAGAAAACTGAACAGACTCTGTGCCTGATTTCCCATAAGGCTGAGAAATACACACTGTGTTTTCAGCCTTAAAGTTGGTCCTTGAAAGTATACTTATGACTTGTTTCGGGATATGTCAGCCCCCTGTAGAACAGGCTGCTCTGTTTTCTGTTCTTAAATGATGCTGCTTTTTTCTGTTGTTTCTGAGGGGTGTTTTTAATATAGGTCATAAATATTGTGGCCTTTCATGGTCAGTATAAAGGTGACTAGCAAAAAAACTCCGTAACAGCCCCACTGTTTAACTCAGATCTGTTCAGACATAGTGAACATACTTACATGCCTATTCAGATTTAACTTCCATTTTCTCCCAAAGACACAATTAAATATCTTAATAGTGCCATTGTGAAAACTGTTCTGATGACTGCTGTGGACATTCTCTTCCTCAGGTGTTATGCAAAATTAATGGTTCTGGTTTTGGAGAAATTAATGTTTCTGTGAAGGTAAAACAGTTTTAAGTGCTTCAAAGTAGCACTGTCATTCCCCTTGGGTATTTAATTTTAAAATTGAGAAACTGTTACTTTCATAAATGAGTATTTGCATTTCTTAGTCATGGTTAGTATTGGAAAACTTTTCTTCTGCTTTTTTTCCCCCCTCCTCCTTTCCACAGAACAAGCTTGCCGTCTCCAATGTTTTCCAGAAATGACTTCAGTATCTGGAGTATCTTAAGAAAATGTATTGGCATGGTAAGTAATCAGAAAACTATGATAAAAAATGGGGAGTGATTGCTTTATTTGAGGCCCGAATGAAAACTTGTTTGGGAGGAGAGGTGTTTTGTATGTGTTTTGTTTGTTTATGGGTTGTTTGGTTTGTTTGTTTTAGTTTATTTATTTTGAATTTGCTGCTTACGCTTTATTTGCTTTCTCAACTTAAGAAGGTAGGACTTGGTCAGAGCAATATTCTTTCAGTAAAAGCAGCTTCTCTTGACTTTAGCCCTTTAAATACTTTGTGGTAGCAGTTTGGTTTTTTTTATTTTGACTGTGGAAAAAATGAAACAACACCAAAAAAACAACCACTTTCATTTTGCTCTTGTCCCTTCCCCTTAGCATCTGAGTCTTCCCCCTTCCATGGTGTTACTGACCAGATGGTGGCCAGATCAGAGTTAGCTGGTTGGCACCTAATCTGCTTCCAGCTAAGTGTGAATTGAGAAGAGTTCTTGTCTCCTTTAGATCCTACAACAGGCTGCAAATACTTGTTGCTGCTAAACCTCTGTCAGTCTCTAACAGTAGTCTACAGAAGGAAGGGTTTGTGGTTTTAGTTGCTGTTGTTTTCTCCTCCTCCCCTTGGTGTAGTTAGGAGCAGCACCAGCCAATGAGGTGTGGAAGTGCTGGGGAATTCCTGCATCAGCAGCTCCAACTCTCCTGAGTTGATGTGAAGTGTCTGAGGATTCTCACAGTGGCTTTAGTGGAAAAGTGTTATAAAATACAAAGAACAGATGGAAAGCCTGTCTTGCATAAGGTGTGTGCAGGAAAAAAGGGTCTTAATTCTGCTTTGCAGCAATTGCTGCACAGAAGTTGTAGTTGTGGGGGCAGCAGAACTTGCAGTGGCTTGTACCAAAGCGCCTGCCAAGGTTCCTGGTGCCGGGTGCTGCTGTTATGGCTCAGGACGATGCTGTTTGCTGCACACTTGGCCAGCAGTCACACGTACACCTCTTTAATTTGCTGCTGCAGGCAGTTCAAACCATTGCTGTGTTATGCATTCAGAGGGCATGCTTTTTAAAAATGGGAAGAGAGAACAAACAGCATCCAAACTGTAGGGCTTCCTTTAAATTCTTATTCCTGTTACAATCCCCCTTTTTTCTTCAGAATACAAAAGCCCTGTTTTTACTCTTGTACCGCCATGTTTCCCTGTCCTTTCTCATTCTCCTCCCCCCACATTTGCCCACCTGTCTCCAAAAAAGGATAATATATTTAAGTAATTAGATGGTCTGTATCTATTTATGGAATAATAAATAACTTAGCCTTTAAAAGGAATCTTAATACTTCATTCCATTGTTTCATCTCACCTTCTTAATCCATTCATTGATAGGAAGTTTGATGTTTGGTTTTCTTTTTGTTTTAAAAGTAGCCTTAACACCAGCACAGCTCTGCTTATTGAGCTCATAAGGGTTTTGTCCTTCCAGTATTAGCAGAGCCCGGTCAAGCACATTGCATTAGCACTAAGAGCATCATTTATTTTTGTAACAAGCCAATTACACTTGGGTTACTGCGGGTCAGTGTATCTAATCATTCAGCTTTTAACTCGAATTTCATTTGTGCGCAGGAGCTGTCGAAGATCACAATGCCGGTTATATTCAACGAGCCCCTGAGCTTCCTGCAGCGGCTCACAGAGTACATGGAGCACACGTACCTCATCCACAAAGCCAGCTCGCTTTCCAGCACAACCGAGCGCATGCAGGTGCGTTGGCCTTGCTAGTTCATGGGAGCTCTTGGTGAATGCCGTGGCATCTTTCTTCCTTATAGATGGTCCTCTGTTGTAGGAGGAGCTCCTGTAATTTGCTGCCTGTTGGGTTCTCTTATTCATTAACCAGTTTTGTTTATTGTCCTGGTTTCCAGAGGGGTAGAGCTCGTTTTCTTCCTAGAAGCTGGTACGGTGCTGTATTTTGGATTAGAATGAGAATAATGTTGGTAGCACGCTGATGTTTTAGTTGTGCCTAAGCTGTGTTTACAATAAGATAAAGACTTTCTGTGCCTTGTGGCACAAGAAGCTGGGATGGAGACAGAGCTGGGACAGTTGACCCCGACTGTCCAGAGGGATATTCCATACCATATGGTGTCATGCTCAGTACATAAACCAAGGGAAAGCTGTCTGGGGGCTGCTGCTCAGGAACTGATGGGGCATCAGTTGGTGGGTGGTGAGCTGCAGTGCTGCGCATTACTTGTTTTGGTGATTGTGATTCTTTTATCATTATTATTTTCCCTTGCTTTTCTGCCCTATTAAACTGCCTTTATCTCAACCCACTGATTTCACCTTTTTTACCGCTCAGTCTATCCCCCATCCCATTTGGGTTGCGGAGGGGGTGAGTGAGCAGATGTGTGGTGTGTATCCTGCTGGATAAAACCACAACAGTTCTTTATGGTACCCCACAAGGAGCAGAGCATGAAGGGTTGAGATAACAACAGATCTGACCAGAGCATAATAAAGCAAATTCATTATAAGCATTTATGATATTAGTTTGATAGTCTCTGATCGCAGTGTTGATGTATTTGCTCTCAGAGCTGCTGTGAATGTTCTCAGAGCTGTGTTATGCAACATCTAACTTGCTGTTTATGTTCCCTGCTGTGCTGTTTATCACCTCTGGGGGCTGGGTTAAGGTTAGCATTTTGTTGTACTTTGTAACACTGCTTTATGATATGATAGAATTCCTGGTGGTGTGTCTGAGCTGGTATTTGTACTCAGCATTGCTGTCATTTCCACACTTTGGGAGCCATCTATAGGAAACTATTCATAGTTACACCTTTTGCCTTTTCTCATCAGAGAGCCAATCCAGGTGGGAAATACCTTCTTCCATCACCCCCTTCTCCTCCAGGCTAATTAGCTCTTGAGAATTTCGAATATCATCAGAATATTCAAATGTGGATGTTCTTTTGCTGCATCTCCTGAATGTGTTTCAGGTCTTGTTTATGGTAAAACAACTATTTATGGATACCACCCAGAGATCTGCCCCAAGGCTGGGTAGTTATGAGTGGCAGGGTGTGTGGGATAGTATAGGCAAGCACTGGGGTAGAGGGCATCTCCAACATTTTGGAATTTCACTCCTAAGCCAAGTGCAAAATCCTGAAAAATTAATAAAATGTTTGGAAAAAGTATGCTGTCACACTGGCAGTTCTAGAGTGACAGGAATCACTGCAAGGTGCTGGGGCCTGGCCCAGGCCTAGTGAGCCCTGTTCAGTAGCCTCAAGGGGAAGAGAAGGCCTCTGGATCTGACAACAAAACAAAAGGTGCTGGAGCTGCTCCAGCTCCTGTGACTGGTGCCACTGCTGAACCAAAGAACCAACCTGTGCTGGTGTCAGTCACCCCTAATCACAAGAGGAAGTATTGGAAGCAAAAGTCAGCTCATTTAGTAAGGATGAAGGAGTTTCTTCCAAGAGGGAGCAGGAGAAAGATGCATACAAGACAGACTGCTCTGAAGCATGGCTGTCATGAGAGACCAGGAGGAAGAGGAGAGGTAGCTGCTGACTGGGGAGGAGGGAGATGAAGAATTCATAAATGAGGCAGTACCCACCCAATCCCCTATCCCTGAGTGAGCTGTGAGATACTCAAGAAGATTTCAGCTGCTGTCCAGGTGAACACGTTGTCACCAGCCTGCTCCAATGTTGGGGTGATAACAGGGCCAATAGACTGGAATTATAGGGCAAGGAAGGCAAGCAGGTAGGATCCCTTTCTAGGAAAGGGGGCAGTGACAGAGTGATTGGAAAAGTGGTGCAAGTCCTCAGTCTGTGGAAGTGACTCATGTCAGGTGTGCAGGAAAGATATTGCTTTAAGGGAGATGTTATATGTCACCCAGGCAAGTGGAGCACCTTGGGAAAGGTATCAGTACCTGAGGGGAGTAGGCCTGCTGGAGGTGATTTTTGATAACCTGGACGACAAGCAGTTAGCCAGAGATGCACATTAAGTCAGGTGCATGTGCCCCATGTGGTGGAAGTTTGTACAGAACCAGGACTGTCATGGTTTAAGCCAGCAGGCAGCTTCAATACCAGACACCCATTCGCTCACCCTAATCCCCCCCGCCTCCTCCGTGGGATGGGGGATAGAACTGTGCAGGGGGGGAGAGGAAGTAATAACTGGAATAGACAAAACAAGTGATGCACAGTGCAGTCACTCACTGCCCACTGCCCAATGCCCAGGCAGTTTCCAAGCAGCAGCAGCCCCTGCCCAGCCTTCTCTCCCCCCCAGGTTATTTATATACTGAGCATGATGTCATGTGGCATGGAATATCCCCTTGGTCTATCTGTCAGCTCTCCCAGCTGTGTCCCCTCACAACTTCTTGTTCCCCCCAGCCTGATGGCGTGGTATAAGAAGTTGTAAAGTCCTTGACTTTGTTGCTAAACATTGCTTAGCAACAACTAAAACATCAGTGAGTTATCAGCATTATTATCATTCTAAATCCAAAACAGCACTATACCAGCTAGTAGGGAGAAAATCAGCTCTCTCCCAGTGGAAACTAGGACACTTGTCTAGGAAAATATTCTGGTATTCTGTACCACCATGGCTACTGTTGATGAACTGTGTGCTCTTACTCCTCTGCACAGTGTGTTGCTGCATTTGCTGTGTCTGCTGTCGCCTCGCAGTGGGAACGTACTGGGAAGCCGTTCAACCCATTGCTTGGAGAGACCTATGAATTGATCAGGTAATGAACAGGAGCTGCCCTGGAGGGTGGTGTTCCGTGTAAGGGATGTTTCATTAGATTTGTCAGCTGCCTTGCAGGCTGCACTTCAGCTCACAAGCTTCCAGCCATTCTCCTAGCAGCTGCTGCAGGCGCACGCAGTGCGTGTTGGTGTTCACTAGCTCACCTTTCAGTGAAGAGAAACTACTTAACTTTGCAGTTCAGAGCAGGCAAGTGAAATTTGCCAGGTTTAAAAGCAAGTTTTATCTACAGAAATGATTTTTTGTCCCTGAAACCTTATGAATGCAAAATGTGCATGGTACATAAGGAGGGCATACAGGAGTGTTCAGAGTACCTAATAAGCAATGTGAGTCTCTTAGTGTGTAGCTGCACCTAAGGAAGATTTTTCTTTCAGTTAATATTTTGGCCTGTATTTAGGTGAAAATTTAAGAAAGAGATCAGTATCAAAAGTAACTATATAGACTCATCAGATCTGGTAGTTCTTGTTTCTTTTTTATATTAAGTCCTTAGTTATTTAAAATAAGGATGTTCTATGTTTTAGTTGATCTTTTCAGTTTAGTCTAGGCTTTTAACTAACTCTTGCACTCAGTACAGCAACTGTGCATGGGTCCAACTACCCCTTTCACCTGAGGGAAAACAACTGCAACTTCACTGCACTTGTTACATAGTTTTGGTTGTCTTTATTTTACAGAGATGATCTTGGATTTAGACTTCTCTCAGAGCAAGTCAGCCATCATCCACCAATCAGTGCTTTCTATGCTGAAGGTTTAAATAATGATTTTGTGTTTCATGGATCAATTTATCCTAAACTCAAATTCTGGGGCAAGAGCGTGGAAGCGGAACCAAAAGGCACGATGACTTTGGAGCTTCTTGAGTAAGTGGATCAGTAATAATTGAAGGGGCACAGTGCCTCATCCTTGATGATTAGTATGCATTAGAGTCTCACGGCTTAGGAATGGATGTGTCCAACACCCACATCCCAAAGTCTTAGGGCAGATCCCTTTTTGGGGAGGAGGGAATGGGAAGATGAAAGGAACTGCCATTGTTTCCCCACACATGCTGCATGCTGCTAATAGCACCAGTGGGGACTGGGGCCTGGATGTTCTCCAAGTGCCTGGACATCAGTTCTGCTAAACTGATGCCGGAGTCCTGCTGGCTTTCCTGGTGTTTTTCCATGCTAACAGTGACTGCACCAAAGTGACTGGTGTAAGGAATTGATAAAATCAGTAGCAATAGGTTAATAAAGTTCTTGGGTTTACTGACTTACTGCCATGCCCATTTCAAGACTTGGAATGATGATGGCTTATTGAAGGACTGACATCCAGTACAAAGATAGAGTATTTTAATTTTTATTCCCTTCCCTTAGGCACAATGAAGCCTACACATGGACAAATCCTACATGCTGTGTGCATAACATTATTGTGGGCAAACTTTGGATCGAGCAGTATGGAAACGTGGAAATAACTAACCATAAGTAAGTTAAGAGTGTGAGCACTTTCATTTCCTGTAAGTTTGAAAAGGAAAAGCATTTGGAAGTAATTAGTGCTCTCTTGTTCTGCCTTTAGAACTGGTGAGAAATGTGTACTAAGCTTCAAGCCCTGCGGCCTCTTTGGGAAGGAGTTGCACAAAGTTGAAGGCTACATTCAGGACAAAAGGTAACAGCTTAATTCTAAATGGGAAACAAATGACTGCCCTTGTTTCTGAGGGGAGCTGTAGAACTGAATGCCTTTAACAGAGTCTGTCAAGGGCACAAACCTGCAACAGCAGGGTTATGAATCCTGCAGTACCAATAATGGAGTTTTAAAGTTGCCCTCCAAAGTTCTTCCACATATTTTTGTCTGAAATGGGGAAATAAATCTCTTTAAGCTCCTTTGTAAACTTAGTCTGCTTTTTTCTTTTGACAGCAAAAAGAAACTTTGTGCATTGTATGGGAAGTGGACTGAGTGTTTGTACAGTGTTGACCCAGCTACATTCGAAGCTTACAAGAAAAATGACAAGAAAAGTACAGAAGAGAAGAAAAGCAGTAAACAGGTATTAATCACATAAAGAAGTGGTATCTCAAAAGCATAAGACAGCTAAATATTTTAGTTGCATTTAAGAGCATTACGATTTCCTTCACTTATCTTCTCTTTCCTAGTAGGATACAAAACAGATTGGATGAGTACTAGTATTAAGGGATAAAATGATTTCTTTTCTTCTCTTGGATTTGTATTCAAACTTCCCAAAAGCTGGTGTGATCTAAAGACTGTCTAGTTTGTTACCTGCCTCTTCCTCCCAAGTTAAATGGAGGAGGTAACATATCCATTAGTTGGGCCATTTCTGATCATATATGATAACATATTCTAGTGGGAGGATTTTGATTCTTACAAGCAGGACAGATTAGTTTTTTAACTTGATAAGAGGATCATCTTTTCCGGCTTTTACAAGGAATTTTTTTATTGCTTTCTATTAAAATTGCACAACTGGAGAAGTGCTGACATTTTTTTATTTTTCTTCACAATTGATTGGTTTTTTATCTTGTGAAAAAACCTCATTCATAATTCTTCCGAACTTCTGGTCAGCACTAAGCTTCTTGTTTAGGATGAATGGCGATGGTGACAACATCCAGCTTGGTGAAGAACAGCCACTCACATAGTGGCTTAAGACAAGGATTGTTCCCCCTTGGTGACTGCAACCAGGGTTTTTTTGTTCGGGTGTTGATAGTTTCTTCAGAAACTTACGAAGAAAAGAGATGGAGAGCTCTGAAAGCAGTTGTGCCTGTGCAGGTTCAGATTGTTGCTGTATCTGAGCTTGCTCCAGTGCTTGTCCTCAGGAGAGTGGTAAAGCACTGGGGACTGCTGCTTCTCTGGGAGTCTGACCCAGAGAACTCGAGGGAGAAGGAAAAAGAAAAACACACCCTGTGTCTGTTCAGCTGCCTGTCTGCATTTTCCAGCAATGCTCAAGATGATCATTACTTTTCACTTTGAAATGGAGCATCCTGTTGCATAAAGCTCAAGCTGCAGTATTGCTTTGACTAGGAAAATGCTTTTCCTACTTGATTAACAGAACTCTTTCTATGTAGAAAACTGAAGGTTTTGTAATGCTAGGTATGGACCAGGTAGTCTATGTTGAATATGTACTCTCACTGCCCCTTGTGTCTGAGGAGCTGATATTTTCTATAGTTTTGAAGTATTTAGGTGAGCCAAGTCTCACATATAATGTCTGGATGTGGTTTGTCCCTTCATGGTACTGAAGGATTCACTCAGGCATGAAAGTACACAGCTTTTTAAACTTCTAATTATAATTTTGAGATTTATGCAGTTGTTTTCCAGCTATTACTTCGTGCTGCATTGCTACTAATCAAGAAATGCTTCTGCCTCCCTTGAGGGAACCTGCTCGGATGAGAGTTCTTTTGCAGCTTACCCCAGATTTTCCCCTGAATTCCTTTCATTTTTATAGGAATAAATCTGAGGGGAAAATAATTTTTCAGGGAACTAGACAAGCCTTCATGTATGCAAAGGTGATATTTTATTAACATGAAAAGAGTTATAATAGACCCATGGTTAGACCAGCATGGTTCTCTCTGAATGATGTCTTTTTTTAATCAAGTTGAAGCATTTTGTGCAGAACTTTGAATACAAATACATGAAAGAGAATAATGTAGGCAACAGTGACTGCCCTCACATGTGCCTCATTTACAGACACCTCCTTTACAGAGGTCTTGCTTTGGCAGGTCTGTTACCTGTCCTCACAGCAATATACTGAACAGTTGAGTTAGCACTGAGCATAAAATATGGATCAGTGTGATAAGAGCATATGAAAATCCATATTTTACCTATTTCTCTGTAATTCTTATGCTATTTTAAGATCATGTATCCAACAAGGCAAAAATTGTATTGTGTACTCTATCCTTTCTATAAAAGCCTTGGAGTTCGATAGTCTTTGTTTTGATACAAGGATAANCGTACTCTATCCTTTCTATAAAAGGCTCGGAGTTCGATAGTCGGATATTGAATTGTCTTTGTTTTGATACAAGGATAACTTTCTGATGTGTTCTGCTTCAAATTCCCAGTTTCTGAAGGAATGATGAGGATCATTTAAAGAACAGAATGACAGGTTACCAGCACAGCTCAGATATAGTCAACTAAAAGCCCAGTTTGTCTTCCTGAGAGCTGAAGGGCTGAACCTGGTCTGCACATTGTTCTGCTGACTGTTCGTTGTTAAAAGCGCAGTGAAGGGCTCCTCAGTGAAGCAAAATCCTTACTACTACATCTGATTTTCTTGGAAGTGTAACACATGAATCATCTCAGAGGACAACTGAGTGCATGTTGGGTACTGGATGTCTTCAGTATTACCTGATGCAACCATGGGAGAGCAAAGCTTATTAGCAGCAAGATTAAAGCTGCTGGCCTGTAGCCAAAGTATTTAAAGCATTAGTTGGGCTTTAATCTCCAGTGATCCCTGAAACGTGCTGCTGTTTTTAGCTGTGATTGTGACACCAGGTTTTCTTGGAAGAGCCTTATTCATTAGCGTGGCTTTAGTTTGATATTCCAACATCCACTTCTGTGGTGGAATTAGTGTCAGCAGCATCAGAGCCCAGGTGCTTTAAAGCTGTGTGTAAAACAGGGAATGGTTTAGACCTAGTTCAGGTCCCACCTACATTGTGATCACCAGTTACTCTCTGCTGCCCCAGTAACCCTCTGTGGAGTCTTTTCCTTTCTGGGAAGAGCATTTCACAGTCCTGTGGCTACAGCTGCCTCAGGCCATATGTGTCATCCTTCATACCCTCCCCAGAAGATGTAGTTAATTTAGGATATTAATTTCACATTTGCAGTTTGCCATTTCTGTGCAATTTAGTGCAGTGGTTAATGGAAAGGAAGGTTCCTCTGGGCACAGAGCAGTAGGAAGGGCTTTCTGTTGTGCACAAACTGGGCAGCATCTGCATTATGTGCTAGCATTTCTTTGTTGTGGAAGGATGAGGAATGTGGCTTCTCTTCTTCACCTTTAATGAAGCAGTAATGAAGGTAAGTATCAGGCATGAAAGTGCTTGTACTTGAGGAAACAGGACATCTCTGAGGTGGAAAAATGACATTTCTTAACGCTTGAACATCCAGCTTATATCTACAAAGATGTTGATGCAAGAAAGTGTTGGTAGTGTTCCACTGGGAGGGAGTTGGGAGTATGTGTGCTATGTTAACGCCTCAATCCTTCTTGACAAGCATCTAGAAAAGTTTCTTTGCTGAAATTACTCACCTTTGGTCAAGGAAATAATTTTCTGTAAGTTCCAGTATTGGAATGATCAGGTGTAAATGGTTCATGACTTCAAAGAACTGCTCTTCTCTTTGTGTGCTGCCTTTAGGTTGGCAATACAGAGGAATCAGATGAGATGCCATTGCCAGACTCTGAGAGTGTGTATGTTATTCCTGGAAGTGTTTTGCTATGGAAGATAACTCCAAGACCTCCAAATTCAGCACAGGTCAGCTATGCTTCTTCTTATTGAAAATGTGTGCTATCCTGTTACTCTGTATGGGTTACACAAAGCACATCCATTTGTTTTGTCATTAGCAAGTCTTGATTTGCTTGTTTATTGCAACAAGCCTCCCCACCACAATTGTAAGTTTCTAATGTGGGGTTGGAAGGATAACTGCCACAGGGATCAATCTAGAATTAGTGAAACTTCTCTGGAAAATGGGATGCTTCATGTAGATAGTGGCATGGGGCCTTTCCCCACTTCTCTCCGTCCTGCTTCCGCCACTGAGGCACCAGCCTTGTGAGAAATCTCACTGAAGGTCTTCATTAGAGGCCAGACACTTCCAAGGACAGACCTGCATGGCACAAGTTGGTGTGTGAAGGGCTGTGAAGCTGCAGAACCAGTAGGCAGAATACAAGGGTATTACATGCAACTGAGAAGACAAAGAATTGGTACAGAAAAGATGCCCTCACTGCATTAATCAAGGGGTAAATCTCTCTACAGAGATAGAGAAAATACCAGTAGGACTGGAAAAAGAAGATAAGAGAGAAATAGTGCACTGAGTAATTGGATGCTGGCCTCCTTAAACAGAAACGCCAAGGATCACCTACACTGCCTGACAGTGCACTTTTGCTGAGTGATTAAATAAAACAAAAGCACTTGGATATTTGTTCTTAGCATTTTTCTTCTGCATTAAGACAGCAGGTAGAGGCATTGTAAAGTCACCTTTCACCTGTCTCTGAATTTCAGATGTATAATTTTACAAGCTTTGCTATGGCTTTGAATGAGTTGGACAAAGAAATGGAGAGTGTCATTCCCAAAACTGACTGCCGGCTACGACCCGATATTAGAGCTATGGAAAATGGAGAAATAGGTAACTTCAGTTATGAACAAAGGCGGTTTTATATTTTCTTATAACTTAGGGACTGGAAAAAAGTTGTTAGGTGAGCAGGTAGAGGAAGTAGCTGCCCATGCATTCCTCCATGATGCCAGGCAGTAACTCTTTAGCACAGGCTGCTCTTTCTGCAGGCTGTGTTGAGCTTCTGGTGTCACCCACCTGTACAGGGGATGGTTGGGATGGAGCTAATCTTCTTCACAGTCACCCATATCTGCTGCTGTGGTTCAGATTGGTGACCAAAGCAGTGTTGATAAACAATATCTGCACAGTGTTAAGGAAATATTTGTGAACTTTCCAGTTTGTCTGTTTCTATCAGCCTGATGCAGAGGGAGTGTTTTGATGTGCCAGTTCTGAGAAATGCAGTCAAAACGATTTAGTGAAACTGCAAATGCCAAAACATAACTTGATGCAAAATTATACTTCACTGGGAATTGAACACTTCTGCTGTCCCAGAATAGTGAATTAGAAATACATAATGAGACTTCCAGTGAGTAGAAGTAGTGTGCTTTTAGAATATTAAAGCAGGATGGCCAGCTTTGGGGTAAGTCATGAAACCTTGATTCAGTTTCAGCTGTATAATAGGGCAACAACTGTGAGACTTCTATATAAATAAATAGTAAATAGTCTGAGATCTAGAAATAAAAACCAGTGTCATGGTGTAATACAGTGCAGTTTTGCAGTTCTTGTTCTGTTTTCTAAGAAGCTTTCTTTGAGGCTTTTAAAAAAGCAGATCAGTGAATTCCCACAACCACTCTCACCTGCCTGTACAACTCTTTTGTGGCCAGGATGATGGATATATTTGGTTCAGAGCATCCCCAGTAATTTGTGTGTTTAATTTAAAGTGCAAGTAACTGTGCTGTTAGCAACAGATCATATTCCTTTATGATACACTAGTGGCATGAAGTTTATATAGCAGGTAGTAATAGACAGTGGGTTAGTAGCTGACACAGAATGTCTAATCAAAATAGTTAAGAGAATCATTCTTGGAAGATTTAAGATGTGTGTGAAATACTTATTGAGGATTCAGGTATGAGATTGACTTTCATCTAATCTGCTTTTGAGTCTGACTTACTCCTCAGACCACCTGCTCATCCTTCCTGCCAAAGAGAAGCGACTGTTCTGCTTGTTTAGGATGATACATTAGTGCATTAACAAAAAAAAAAAAAAAAAAAGGGATACTGCAGAAAGACAGTTCTTTGGGGTTTGGAAATGAGTATTCCAAACATCTGGTGATGAGGAACTAGACACTACTAGCAACTTAGCCCAAAACTCAACAAGAAGCAGGTGCCCAGACTTCTGAAATAAATTGATCCTATCTTCAGTTTCCCTACTGAAATAAATTCTACCTATGCTACCTCCCTTAGCTCACACTTGTGGTCATGTAGACACATTCCCAGGGTCCTCAGGCCATGGATCAATATATATTTAGCAGTCTTAAAGACTAGGATGCCACTGGCTGATCCTGTGCCACAGCTGGCCTGTCTTTGCTCTTAGACTAAACCAGTAACCTTCAGTGCTATGTAGAAGGCTCTTTGAATGGACAACTTTTACTACTTCCCTTATTTATCTTCTGGGTCAGATGAAATAATGGTCAGATGAAATAATTATGTATTACGCTTTAACATCTTCTGTACTTTTGTGTATTTTTATTCCTTCAAGATCTGGCTAGTGAAGAGAAGAAGAGGCTAGAAGAAAAACAGAGGACCGCCCGCAAAAATCGTTCGAAGTCGGAGGAAGACTGGAAGACGAGGTTGGTGCCCTCACCTCTGTGTGTGTAGTTCTGTAAAGGCTTTGAGCATGCAGGTTAAGTGCCAGTCTCCACTGGTGACACGCAGTGAGGGTGGTGTCAGTGAGGAGCAGACAGACAGCGTCAGGTCTGGCCGTGCCACTGCTGTGTTTGCAGACTCAGTCCCGGCGGGATGTCGCGCTTCCAGAGGGAAGTGTCAGCCTTGCTCTCGGCTCCTTCCCTCACTGCTTGCACACCCATGTGCAAATGCAAACTGTGCTGTCTTCTCTGAGCACCTCTTGGTTCTGATAGGACAAAGATGTGACCTCTGACAGCTGCTTGTAAGGACTGTTGCTGCTGCTTAATTTATAATTGCCTCAAATTGGCGTGTCTGGCCAAAGAGAGGAGGAAATGCTTCCCCCGTGAGAGCTCACCCATGACTTCTCAGCCCAGTGGCTCTGTGCTGACAAGGCTGTGTTCTCAAAGTTCACCACCCAGCTATCCAAGACACTGCTTTCTTTTGGAGGGGGGCCCTAACTACAAAAGTAAGAGGAGCTAAGGGAAAAGTTGGCATACAAGGGACCTGCCAGGATATTTTGGGATTTTTAGGGGGTTTTCTTTAAACTATGAGGAGTCAGCTGGGAGCTCTTACACAAAAGCTAAGAAGCAATTGTGAAAACCCGACCAGGTGGATCTAGTTTGACCAGACAAGGTCTGTTTAAAGGCATAGTAACAAATTGGCAGCATCTTCTCAGGAAAAAAAAAGTAGGGCTAAACGTTAAGTAAGCAAGGTTCCTCTCTTCTCTATTATTAATACACTCAGACACTGTGGATTAAATATCTTTAAAATGTTTGTAACTATAAACCACATTTTTCTTTTTTTTTTTTTTTTTTAAATGAAGTCACCCACCATCCCAAAATCCCAGGTTTGGACATGTCTGCCTTTGTCTTTTTCCTGTGCCTGCTCTCCTAAAGTGTTTGGGTTTGTTTGCATAGAGACTGATGGAGAATAACATCTTTGTAAAGCTTCTAAGTGCTGGACAGCCTTGCACCTCTCACTTCCTTTCCTGAATTCAGAGTGGTTCTAGCTCTCACCACGTGTTTTCAAAGCCCAGGATAGTTATATCGTGTTCTTCCAGGTGCCTGAAGTAGCTTATAAATATAGCTCAAAGCACCTGAGGCTGGCATTGGAAACTGGGGAATTTCCATGGAGCTGTGGTTTTTGGGTTATATAATTAGTGCAGACACCATTCACAAGGTTCTGCAACTGCTGTGGTGCAGATTCTGCAGACCTGTTCAGCAGGAGTCTGGGATATCCTTTAAGAACTCTTTGCTTTCCAGGATGTTTCTAGAGCTTTGGCAGAAAATTCCTAGTGTCTGATGTCTTTAGTAGGAATGCCAGGTGTGGCTGCCTATAAAGGATGAACATTTAGTGTTAGGGAGAGTTGTGCTATGGGGGGAAAAGTGCCTGCTCTGAAGAACTCTCCTACGCTTACTCAGGTCATCTGTAGGTCTTATTCTGCAGTGCATTATGAACTTGGATCTAAACTACTTCCATGTCCTTGCCACAGAAAAACAGGTTTCTTGCTTTGTCTAGTAGAATTCCTCCTTCTTAAGACAGTTCTCCAAAGTGCTGAGTGATTTTTTAAAATTTATTTATTCTGAATCCCCTTTACAAGTGGGGTATTAGTGTTTCTCAAGAGGTGATTAATGTTGAACATTTAATATTTTAAATGCTGGCCAGTAATCTTAAGTCTTGAGTAAAAATACTTAATTCAGGTCTGAAATACAGCAGTGGTCTGTTGATTTTGATGAAAGCTGTCCCATCTTTCTCACATCACTGATTGGTCTAGGTCTTACATGTCTCTCAAATTTAGCTCTTCCCATTGCCTTTCCCCTTCCTGTTGAAGCAGGGGGACACTGGAGCAGGGGCACACTGACCTGACCTGTAGAAGTGTTGGGGACACACTAGTGAGCTGTGGGGTGGTAGAATTCCTTAATCTGAGAGGTGAGGTCACTGTGCCTGTAGCCCTGTCTCATGGCAAGTGTTTGGCTTTAGCTCTGGAATGAGCTGCTGTCACCAGTGAACTGGACACCTGAGCCCATCCATACACTTCTTACTTGGGAACAGCTGACTCCTCCTGTGGGAGGAGAAGCAGGAATGAGCTATGTGCAGTACTAGGGGTGAATGACTTTTGTTGCCTTCAGTTCACTTAACCAGGACAGCAGGAGAACCACTGGAGTGTTCACCTGTTCAGTTACTCCCATGGAGGCAGCACAAGGCATTTCTTCCAGCACAGCTCTCTCAAGTCCTCTGAGCCAAGCAAGACTTGCCTGTGAGCTGCCCTGCTTTGTAACATAAACCTGCACTACTGGTGGCCTTTAGGCTTCTGCCTTTTAAAGAGATCAAGTCATACTTGGTTCGAATGTGCTTTTTCTCTTCTGAAACCTTAGGGTGCTGGAGAAGGGAAGAGCAGAGTTAAACAGGCTGCCTTGCCCACAGATGATTTACTTGAGTGTGGTCACTGCAGTGAGTCACAGACAGAAACAACTGGCTTATGCAGTCCGTGGGGAGGTGAAAGGAAGCTGTGGAGCACATTAACCACAGAAACAGCTTCTACCAAGCTGGCTCGTGCCATAAACGTGGCTTGGCAAAATACAGAAGGAGGTTAAAATGCCTGAGGTCTGGTACTGTGTGCTGTTGAGGCAGGAGATTGAGTAACTGGGCCAAACAGAAATTGGCATTCACTGTGTGCTATATGGTGCCTCCAGACTGGGTAGGAAAGAAGAAAGGAAAGAAAGCAGGTGCTCAACTTCGGTGTTTCTATTAATAACCAGCTAAGTAAAAGCTTGCAAGTAGCTCCATGCAGATGGAATTGGCTTTCTGGGTATTCAGATGAGTCTCCTACTGCCAACAGTGTAACACACAGCGTAGTTAACTTGTAATAATCCAGGACTTTTCCTGTAGCCTGTGGGTGATGTTTCATAGCTGGCACACTTGTTCTGAGGTAACTGCTGGTCAAACTGAAGGGAAGGGAGCAAATGCAGAGGCAGTGGAAACTAGGACGAGTCACCTGTGAAGATGTGAAGAGTAAAAGAGATGGGTTGTATAGGGATGGGGTAAGGAAGGCCAAGGCAAAGCTGGAGAAAAGAAAGGTCAAAGACGGTGATGATTTTTAAGGTGCTTCCCAACCCAGGTCAGTCTACAATTCTATGAAGAAGTACATTGCCAAACAAGGCTTTAAAAAACAAGGGGTAATCTAGATGCAGGGAAATAATGGTTTTTTGTTTTCAGGACTGCAGTGCTTGTGGTGTTTACATGTCTTGCAAAAACTGTTACTGCTTGTGCATGCCAGAATGGTTGTTCACAACTGCTTTGAAGTAAAGCTGTACCTGTCCTTTTTTATGCAATAATCTTGGCAGCTTCAAATGGCAAAACATTGGTGTTGGTAATTCCACCCCAGAGATGCTTAAGCAGTGTAGCAAATGGGGAAATGTGGTCACTGAAAATGACTTTAAACTCACTTACGAATTTAAAACCAAGAGGATTCCTGCAATCACAATAATTATTTTGGGCAATAAACTGCTGAAGATGCAGCAAAGCAGTTCTGAACTTGTACACGTGTGTGTTAATAGCCTCATTAACATGCTGTATGTTTCCTTGCAGATGGTTCCACCAAGGCCCCAATCCCCACACTGGTACGCAGGACTGGCTTTACTCTGGCAACTACTGGGACAGAAACTACTTCAACTTGCCTGATATTTATTAAAACGCAGTAAGGAGCCTCTGACTGATACAAATAAGTCTTAATCCGTTTTAATGTTTTCCCTTGTTCTACTTATCTCCTGAAAATACTGACATGTTATCAAACAGAATATTAAGCATCTCTGCAATAAATCTGGTGGTACATGATCTGCAGTCCTACAGGTAGGGGAATAACTTTTCTGGCTGATGGTGGGTCCTGCATGGACAAAGTTGCTGTGGTTTCGAGCTGCCCTGAGTACACCTATATTAGGTTGTGGTGTATGAGGAATAGAACACCTTCAGCTGTTCTGTGAATACTTTATTTTGTAGATAACATTGGTACAAGTAAAACTGGTTTTATTTATTGTGACATGGGAATGTTTAAAAAGCACACAAAGTAATTGCAATACTCTATTCTTAATGAAGAAAAGGGTGTGTCACTTCTGTAAAGATGTAATTTTTCATAAAGTGACTTTTCTTTTACTAAAATAATTCCCTTGAAGCCTGAGCTCTGCTCAGGAGATTCCAGAAGTGTTCCCATCTCTGGAGCAGTAATGCAGTTGTTTCAGCTGGTAACATTACTCAGAGGTTATTTATTCAATGTTTTGTGCAGTGTGTTTTGAATTTTGCTCTCCTGTTTTGCTACCAACCTTACGGTTTAAGGAATTAAGAGCCATTTAAATATCTACAGATTTGATTTGAACTGCACACTAGTAACAGGTTTTAAAAGAATCTGTTTCATGCACTAGAAGTTCCAGTGCCCAGCACCACTGCAAGAACCTAATCAGTCCAGGAATGACCTGGTGGAACAAGGCAGGGGGACAGGACTGTGTCTGTACTGTGCAAACTCCCTGGGAGGAAGTCTTGTGCATTTCAAAGGTAGTACAGCACCTCAGTGAGGCCTCCTGTGCACAGCTGCTTTACCCCTTTTCAGTGGGGTGCATTCAATCTTAGTCTGTTTATATTGAACTGTGTACAGAGCTTCTAGAGGGCGAGCTGCTCTTTGTACAATATTTTAACTGCTGTCTGGAAGTTAGTGTTAATTGAATAATTTAATTGCTACTAAATAAAGGCTTCAAAACTTCTTGCATCTAGTCTAAAGTGAGTGGTGTTCAACAGTGCTGACCCTTTCTGAGCAGGTCTCATCCAAAACCTGCTGCAATGAGGATGGGCAGTATGTTTCCCTGTGCTCCCGGGACCTCTTTTCTCCCTAAGCAGGAACAGTCTCCTTCGGGGGGATGGGGAGGGCAGGGAACTGAGAGCTTCCTGCAGCTTGAGCTTTAAGTGGACTACTGAAACTGCTAATAAGGCAATGAGATGCTTTCTATTTTTATTCTAGGCACTACTCGAGTTACCCAGGTCCTGATGCTGAGACGTATTTGCATAGATAAGGGAAAGCCTTTTCCTTGGCAGCCTTTCCTGTGAGGGCCCAGCTCAGGTAGATGCAGGAGTGTAATACCTGCTCTATCTGTAGGGAGCCTCTGCTCTGGCCAGTGCTTTTTGAAATCTTGTCTTGACTGCTGCGCCAGCTTCCAGGTGTGAGTCTGAGATCCGCAGCAGCAGCCTGGCTGTCGGGTCTCTGCAGCTCACGCAGCACTGAAGGCTCAGTGCTAAGGAGAGCACAGCATTGAGGTCCTGCCTGCCCCCGTGGCTACACCGCGTCAGCACAGCGAGAGGCTGGGCGGCTCCTCGCCGACCTGCGCCGGCAGATGGGGCAGCGGGCACACTTCACACAACGCCAGCGTTTGCGATCTTCAACATGGGAATGCAGTTCTAATTGCTGGGTGCCTTTTGTTTGTTGGGTTTTTTTTTGAACATTTGCTTAACATTGTTTGGTTTATTGCAATGTAAACTCCATCCCTCCTGACCTCTTCCTGAAGTGCAAACAGCCTCTCTTCTCTACCTGTTTAAAAATTAACGTGAACTCGGTAGATAGTGTGCAACAACTACTTTAGGTGTTACCTGAATGCACTTCAAGGGGAGGGTATTTTGCCCCACTCTGAATGTTACACAAATGCTACAAGTTAAGGCTCCAGGCAAAAAGA
Source organism: Daphoenositta chrysoptera (assembly GCA_013397915.1). Lineage (NCBI taxonomy): Eukaryota > Metazoa > Chordata > Aves > Passeriformes > Daphoenositta > Daphoenositta chrysoptera. The sequence continues at coordinate 96,848 of VZRO01007572.1, forward strand.
TGATTATTAACGTGAGATCAAAAATTGGTTTCCTTCAGACTAAAACCAGAGCAGGACTAGTACTACTACTACTTGCAAAGTCTAACAATCAGAGGAAGGCAGGGGCTGTGTTACATAGGACAACTAGTTTAACCAATCATCTCAATTATTTTATTTTGAAAAGGGTTAAATTAAGTGTCTAGTAGTAAAAGCCAATCAGTAGAATGTTCCTATGCACTAAGCAAGCTTACTTCTTCAAGAGCCAGCTCTGGGCATGGGGTCTGAGGTAAGGGTAGCCTGTCCTTGCAGCACTTCAACTTTCTGCAGGAGCACTGATTGTGCGCTACTGGTCTTTGCAGACATCACATCCTCCAGAGGATGGCAACTGGGAAAACACTGGCTGTGCATGGCTTAGTTGCACTTTCAGTTGCAGAATTAGGGCCAAGGCTTGCTGATTTGGCATCAGGGAATGTGGTTGATCTCCTTGCACCAGCATCTGGCTGTCCAAAGATGGCATGGGTAGAAACACGTTTCCAGTCGTGTGTTCTGAACATCAGAGCCCACTAGAACAAAAGGTGAAGGACTTCCCCACTTCATTTTTCTTGCATCATATAATTTGCAACAGATACTTGTGACAGCTGACCATGTTGTTGATCTTTTCCCCTGGAAAAGCTGAGCATTGCCCAGGACTAAGGAACCCTGCCTCCAGCAGGAGCAAGGCTTTGTGGTGATTTTTGACCTTGTCCTAGCTAGGTTAGACAACAGAAGGTCCACAGATTAGAATGGTGGTGGCTGTCCTGGGCAGCTGAGGCTGTGTGTGAAAAGACAGAAACCATTGTTGGAATCAGGAGCAGTGAGTTCCAGACAATGTAAATGCTTATGTCTTAAACACACCTACACCTAGGAAAAGCAAGCATGATCCAGAAGGGATCAGGGACAGCAAACACTGGTTGGTATATGGGTGACAAACACCTGCAACCTAGAAAAAATAAAATGTTCATTGTGAGAGCAGAGGCTCTTTTGTCTGGTTTGTCTGAAAACTGAACTTTGACAAACTTGCCTAAAAGTTTGGGATTTTTTACAAAAAGCCACTGCTAGATCTACCTAAGCTCAACTCTCCTCTAGAAAAGGTTCTGCTGTTCCAGAGAGTGGGGGCAGGACAGCTCCACCCTGGAGCATTTCTCTAGCTGGGCAAGGGCTGAGTGGGCACATACCACCACAGGGAAGAGATGCTGGTGAAGGCCTCACCGAGAAAGATGAGCACCAGCTCTCCGGCTCTTTGTGGAAGGATGACCAGTGCTCAGCCCAGCTGCAGAAACTCACCAAGTTCAGCCACCAGAGGCAACCACCACCATTTTTTTTCTACCTGGAAAAACTTAGGTCACTGCTGGAATAAATGATCTTTCAGGCAAGGAGAATCAAAACTAGGGCTCCAACTAGCCACCTCTCTTTAGCCACAGGACACATGGATTACATCTTAGGTCCTTAACACCTGCTCCAGAAAATACAGGTTTTCAGCAAGATCATTTGACATCAACAGGCACCTTCCCATCACTAATACCTGCCTCTTTGCCCTCAGGAGTAGAGAGTCCTGGCCAGAGCCACATTTCTTGGACTAGATGGCAGTGAAATCTAACACATGCACTGTGGGGCCAGGCAGACAGTGTTGGTTCAGCAGTTTCTCAGAAGTCACCTCTAACCCTGCATTGCACTGACAGAGGTCACCTTCCATTTATTTACCTGTGATGAACCTGCAGAGGTGGAAGCTGGAACAGGAAGATGATAGGAATGCCCAAGCTTTCTTACCTGACAAGACAGACTTGCTCAGCTGATTCCACTTGTGCTGTAGATTCCATTCCCTCAGGATGGCAACTACATCATCACCAGATGGACCTAAGGCTGTAGTACTTGAGGCCTGGCCTGCATTTAATGGCTGCTTCATCTTTAACAGATAATCTGTTCAGTCTACAAAGGGAATTACTTTGGAAACTGCTCTACAAAAGATGGAACCTCTGCATCCATAATCAGCTCATCATCCCAACACAATGATACAACCTCACTGGTTGAGGTAAGCTTGGTTTCACTGCAGAAAGGTACAACCTGTAATGGATCTTCAGGAGCAGGTGCTGGTAGAGGTGAAAGGTGATGGTTCTTCCCACAAGGGGACTGTGGAAGCTTCAGTTACATCACTTGTCACGACATCAGCCTGTCCATCTGGGGGGGCCTGGTTTTCCAGCTACAGTGGACTGACAGTTGGAATTGGTGACCTTGGAGGTCTTTTCCAGTGTTAACGGTTCTATGATTAAACCTTTTACATTAGGTACATCAGATAAGCCACCTAGCAGACCACATCTCCTCTTCCCAACAACTCAGAACTCCGGATTCAAACAAGTTCTTTTAAATGGTGACATTTTAGCTTCCTCAAGAATCTTGATTAGTTGAATTGACAGGTATCCAAGTGAAGAACGGGGCGAGACATGAACAAGTTTTTGATACAGAGCAAAAAACGGCTTCAAGGGAAGGACACAAGACTTACTTGTGGGATGAAAACTGCATCCCATTATATGGTTAATAAAACCCTCAGCACTGAAAAAAGTCAAACCAACCAACCAGTCTGGTTTCCAGCATGTTTAGCAAGTGTTGGCCTGTTGGCCACGGGTACAAATTAAAAGATGGGAAATTTAGTTTAGGTATTAGGAAGAAATTCTTTACTGTGAGGTGGGCTAGGCACTGGAACAGGTTGCCCAGGGAGGCTCTGGATGCCCCAATCCTGGCAGTTGTCAAAACGAGGCTGAATAAAGCCTTGGGCAGCCTGGTCTAGTGGGAAGTGTCCCTGCCCATGGCAGAGGGGTTGGGATTAGATATCTTTGAGGTCCATTCCAACCCTTTAAGAGTCTATGATTCTATGTAAAACCAGCACAGTAACAGAAGAGAAGGCAAGTATTTAATACTTCATCACAGCTCAGCACTGAGCTGCTTTCTGAATGACATCAGAAATTATGAGAGACATTATTCAAAGCATTACAGAGCTAAATCCTCTCTGAAATAACATTATTTTGCCTGCCAGCCCAAGCCAAGTCAGACCCATTTATAACCTGTCAGTATTGGGCAATGCCACAGAAAGGAAAGGCTGCCTTGCAGCTATGCAAGCCAGTTAGCACTTAATGCACATTGAGTCCCAAATCCCCTGCTGGCACTGGGGAGGAAGACTCCAGAGGAAACCTTGCTCCTAGCCCAGGTGCTGTGAGTGTCACTGTCCAGGTGCCTCTTGGAGAGGGCCATTTCATTAACACAGGCATTCAGACGACGATTTCTGAATTATGCAGCCACTCTCTCATCACATTTGAGAAGTCCCCAGTGACTGGAGAAAATTGAGTATCACACTTATTTTTTTAAAAAAGATGATAAGAACTGTGGGAGCTACCAACCAATCAGCCTTACCTCTGTGCCTGGTAAGATCATAGTACACATCCTTGTGGAAGATACATCAAAACATATGCAAGACAGAGGTGGTTGAAGACAGCCAACACAAGCTGCAGCTTCTCCAAGGGCAAATTGTGCCTGACTGATCTAGTGGCCTTGGGTGATGGACTCAGTGCATTAGTGGACAAGGGATGAAGTATGGATGTCATTTACCTGGACTTCTGGAAGGTCTTTAACAGTCCCTCCCAACATTATGGCTGCTAAATGAGAGACATACAAGTTTGATGGATAAGGAAGTGGTCAGATGGGTGGAAACAAACCAGCAGTAAGTGGACCCTCATGGGCCTGTACTGGGACCAAAACTCTTGGTAACAAGTCTGTAACAGACTTGTTACCGTCTCTTCAGTAGTAGTGGGATCAAGTGCACCCTTCATCCAAGCAAGTTTGCAGATGAGTGTGGTGCAGTTGATTTACCAGAGGGAAGAGATGCCATTCAAAGGGACCTGGACAGGCTTGAGGACTGGACCCACACGAGCTTCATGAAGCTCAGCCAAAGGCCAAGTGCAGGGTCCTGCATCTGCCCAAAGCACTCGCACACTGCCACGAGTCGCTGCCTTTTCTCCCTTCCCACACTACCATGAAACCTGCTCCTGCCTTCTGCTGCTGACTTGCCTGATGCACAGCATGAGCAGAACCCTTCTAAGCAAGTGCCTTTGCCAAAACCTGTTTTCCTCACTAGCAGCCAAACCAGACATTTCTTCCCAGCACAGGATGGGGGCAATTTCTCCCTCAGCCTCAGGTTATGATGCCATCACACAATCTAATGATGCAACCTGTGGAAAGCAGAAAGGCTGTGGCCACATCCCACCCCTCTGCCAGCTGTGGTGGAGGGGTGGGTGCACAGACCCTCCCCTGCTTACAACCTGGCCTTTTAAGACAGGTGACACACAAACCCCAAAGGATTTGAACCAACAAACTGCAAAATACAGCACCTGAGAAGCAGTGTTCCTGGGTGGTCTCTGGCAGGGGCTCAGAGGACACAGCTGGGGGCTGTAACCTCTTCAGCCACACCCCAAGAGGAATGAGGTTATTCCTTCATAATAACTTCGTTTGTACTGCAGAACCTTATGAATGCAAGGGCAAACCCCAAAACAAACCTCACCTGCCCCAGGTGATAGGGGCAGGTGACATTTGCTTCCCAGCACACATTAATAGTAGGTTCACTACAAGATCATTTTCTGTTCCAATACGAAAAGCACAGAAAAGGTCACTGTGTAGTGGTCTATTTTCAAGGTTACCACTGTGTTTCAGAGAATCATGGAGACAGAAAGATCACAGGGGCAAGGCAGGATCAGGAGTTTGCTGTGGAATAAAACTTTTAACCACCAACATTGCTGCAGATCAGTCTTCATTATAGTTGGAAAACCATCAGCTACCTAGCTGCTCTTGCATTCTTGGATGTCTGCATCTCTACATAAACCTGAGGGGAATTCCAGCAGTACTGAAGATTTAAAACTCGTTGGTGCTAAAGCATTTAGAAAATCTACAATAGTTTCTTTTAAAAAGTAACATACTTGTAGCAGAACTCTCCGCTAATTTTGAATGACTTTCAAGTTCATTCACAGGAAAGTATGCTAATGGTAAACTCACCACAAAATGCTTCTTGAATCCTTAGTAATTTCTCAAGAAAACTTCTCACATTATCTCTTCAGTCCTGGAGAGTTACAACACAGATGGTAATATTTAAAACATTAAACATTCATGTTATGACTTGTGAAGCTAGGAAGAAGAGCTTTCCCATAGAAAGAATATTTCAGGAATATATGTATCTGAGAAGTAGAAAATGCATCATTTTTTAGAGTAGGGATAGCAATCCAAAGTCTCGATTTCTGTACTGAGAGCATATGGAAGTAACAGGCCTTGATAAAGGCATTACACATACCTGAGTGCAAAGGTAGCCACGATTACTTCAAAACCATCCTCAATGAATAGAGAGCACAGGAGAACTTGCACATTTGCTTCTCTGGAAAACTTTGAGAACTCCAGGTCTGCAAAGCTCTGCACAGCAAAAGCTTCAAAGATGCTTAAGTACAGATGTCATAAACCACAGAAAAATATATTACCAGAGGTGACAGAACGGAAGTATAAACCTCCATAAATATTTAAAAAGGCTGCAGGACCTAACATAAAATTGTGCCTGTCTAAAACTGAAGAGCAGCTATAGGAAAAAGTATGTCTGGAAAATAATTCACTGTGCTGGGACTTGAATGCTGGTTTTGGAAGCCATGGAGAGCAGCATACCACGTACTTCACTAACACACATCACCCTCTGGCCCCACAGGGAAGGGCCTGTCAGCCCACGAGCAGCCTGCCACACTGAGGTCATTACCTTGTCCTACCACCTTCTGCCCCTTTGCAGAAGTAACAGTTTCCAGACAATGTCGAAATCTTAGAGACTGGACAGAAGTTCAGCAAATCAAAGTTCCAGATAAGCCCTATTTTTCTACCAAAAAAGGGATCAGGTCATTCATTAACTGGGAAGAAGTCTTTGTCCCAGCAGTACAACTACCTTTTTTCAATACAATAAACATACTGCTTTTAGTGAAAGACTGGGAGGTCTTTATTACAAAAATGATTTTGCTTAGCAAATTCTGATGTCTTTCTCCCTTCCTTCTCAAATCCTCAGCTCAAACCAGTAATTTTCTTTTTCTTAACCTCCTCTCCTCTGCCCACCTGAGCACCTCCTCTAGGTAAGCACAGCTTGCCAGAAATGCCTGAGGAACACTGACCAACAGCCAGTCCTGCTGAGTTTAACAGATTACTTGACTGGAACATCATCTTGGAATAGGTTACATCAAAAGATAAGCAGCATTTTGGAGAAACCAGCAATGGAAACATTAGGGCTAACAGTAAGACAACTGCACATGACCTCCCCGTGGCTGAATCACACTGGTGGTTAAAACACAGGGGCTCAGTATGCTGTGAAGATCTTAGGCAATTGTGCAAAGGGGTTCTGAGCAGAAGCAGGGAAGGAATATGCAACTCTCATATGCACCTACCCTGGTAACCTGTGCTGGGTCCAGCTGTGGGGTCCAAACACACATCAAAAAAGTGACCAGAAATAGAAATAATTCAGCATTTAATTCTGAAAAGGCTGCCTCAAGTTGAATTTCTGACTATGTGGTAGGAAACGGGTCGGGAAGAGGCCTGGTGATCAGGAACATTTTTCACCATCTCCTAACAAAGGCACACTTTTATAACTTTAATTGAAAAAGTCTGTTACTCCTAAATTTTACTTTTCCTTTGTGCTCTAGGCTGCCTGCAATGCTTCTGGCAGATGCCACTGGCTGCCCAATTGCCTTAAAAGACAGATAAGCATTAATTTACATAGGATTAGCTTTAGCAATACTTGTTTGAGACTGCATAACTTCTAATGAAAGTGCTTCCTACCACCGTTAGTGTTTCATAATGATTGCTGGAAAGGGAAGTTGAGTGCAGCACAGGCTACTGGGCTTTCACCCCACTGCAAGGTTTGATCAGCCCTACACCAACCTAACACTGCTCCTGTTCAGACTTCCAGCAGGTACAGAGCAGCTCTTAAACACAAGTACAATCAATGGCTGGAAAGATAATCACATCATTGCAAACTGAAAAGCAATTCAGTACATTATTTGGGGAATTTTATTTAGGAATAAAACATAACTAGAATATGAAACAAGCATTCAAAGTCAGAGAAGGAATTAAAGTGCTTGCTTTAGTTAAATAGAAAACGCTTTCCAAAGGTGTAGGAATACAGCAAATACATTTGTATGTGATTCTTTTTCTTCAATGAAGAACAAGTGAATTTGATGTCTTGAAAATGTAAACCTTGTTCACTCTATGGCTGAACTCAACATGACACGTAACTCACTTGCTAATCCAGGACACTGTAATTATAGTGGAAGAACAAAGGCTGGAGGTAATTGCTGACTAGAAAACTTTGTTACAGAGTCACCTGACAGACATCTGAGAAGTTTTCCCAATACTTGGTACCATCTTGTTCAGGAGGCCAATTAAAAGTCAAAACAATTAAAAGTCAAACTCAAGAAGCAAAGGAACAAAATTCATGTCCACATTTCTTTTAATTTTACTCAAATATAAAAGTGCAAGTTCTGTAAATTAACAACATTTACAGTACATCACAATAAATATGCCACCTTGTGACATCTAAAAATTCTAGTTATTTGAAATGAGTCGTACTGAGATAAAAACTGCATCAACATCAACAAAAAATACCCGTCCCAGTAAAGATGGCCTTAATATATTAACTAGCAAGATGCATATTCCTTTATTGCTATTAGACCATGCCTCCGAGTTCCAGAGTATAAAAACTTACTAGTTTACACAAAAGACCATTGAATTTTTTCTCATCACAGGCACAATCTAACATAAAAAATAATTTCGCCATATACAGTGTAGGAGGGTCCCCTACGAGGGGGAGGGGGATAATTAATACAGAAACATACAGTTGTGATGATTTGCTAAACCCACAGAAAAGCTGCACTTTGCACAGAGTTATTGAACTGTTACATGAACATATAGTGTCTTTCTATACCCACTCCTGGCCTGGTAAGAACAGGCCTTTTAGTAAATTTACTACGATTTGCTAGCTACCTCCAAGTATGCAAACTCTAAATACCCCAACACGAATCGCATGCAGGTGCTTTGTGTCCTGAACAGCCAAGTCTCATATAATATTTAAGGAGTGTATTTAAAAAGAATTTTGCCAGTAGCTGCACCATTTCCAGCTATTTACCCAGAATAGACTGTCTGATTGCAAAACATTAAAAGTCAGATAGGACAAAATAAGATTTCAAGTACATTAAAGCCCATTTTTAAAATAATTATTTGAACTCTAAGCAGTCACTATATATATACACAATATATCATTTCCTAGTCAACACTTATTTGGATTGACCAAATAAGGTTGAACACTCATTTATGACTCAAGATTACTGCCAAAGTGGAATTAAAAAAAACCCAGTATACTACCTGTAACACACCTAGATTATAGAAAAATAAAACTGCTTTTTTTAAGAGTCCCTCCTCTCCTTCAGGAACTGCAACATAAGTGTTAAACTGCTCTAGGAATGCCTTTCATAGCAGAACTGTGTCTTTCTAGAGAGAAATAAAAGTGTCTTAACCGTTTCATTTGGCCTACCAAACAGGACATTACTTCTCTCCTCCATATCAGTCTTGCTTTAGATGTAACCTCAAAAGCAAATCAATGAAGGTTAGGTGTGGGCAAAGTGTAGAACTTTGGCAACATGCTCTACAAAAAGGTAAGAAGAAACACAAAAAAAGCTTAAGCTAAGGAACTGTTTAAGGCAACCTGACCAAAGTAAAGATAAGGCTTTTGGATAACTATTTCCAAGGATATCCAGTTTTCTTAGCTTTGCAAAGTAACATAATTCAACTAACTTTCTGGTCAGATTTCCATTCATAAGCTTCTTTAAAAAAATATTTACCTTCCTAGAATATAATACTAAGCTGAATATAAACATAAGGAAATACTATGCATTACAGACAAAAGCAAAAAAAAAGCTACAGATAAGCACACTGATGGCCAAGTATTAAAAATTATATGGTCATGACAAAAGTTTTAGGCTCTCTGAGGTATTTCAATAACTTAACACCACAGGCTTGAAATACTATACAGAGACTGAAGATACCATAATATTGGTGTAACTACCAAAGTAGATTTGTGGGTTGGCATTTTGTTTGGTTGGGGATTTTTAAAATACTTTTAAAGGTCACTACTATAAGGATCCAGCAGCTTGAATGGAAACCATTTGAAATCTTAACATAATATTCAGAATATAAGAGCCGAAATAAGAAATGCCCAAGCAGTAGCTGCATGTCAAAGTATTTATCTGGAATGTACCAGAAGCAAAGAAGCTAAATATTGACATCATTGATACCACAAATATGAGCTGGGTTGGGAGGAAAGGGATAAAGACTAAAACAGGGTGAGAGATTTAAAATTCACCATTAGTCATCATGAGGTAACTGACGTAAGCCACTAAAATTTATTAAGATCTGCTTTTTGTGGCTGAACAGTTTTCCTCCTCCTGTGTATCAGCTAATGCTTGGAGAAAAAGGAGTATTCTGATCATTTCCAACTTCAACATTTAAACCAATTACTTACACTGTTATTCTAATCAAACCAGAAGTGGTCCTTCTGGCAAATTTTAGATGTAGCTCTGTTTTAAAAGGTAAAAATCAATCTTGCCAATGTTGTTGAAGTAAATTGTGTGCTTATTTAGGGTCACCCACAGAGTTACAAGTAATTGTGTTCAGCTTGGTTTGAACAAAATAAAAAATGAAGAGTTAAAAACACAAGGTCACTTAACCTTCTTCCTGGTTGATTTACCTTTAGTTAAAATTGTAATGTTTTTACTCAGCCATACCAACTCTGACCATACTAGGAAAGTGTCTCTGGCACAAGTGGTTTTCAGAAGAAAAGCTGGTCTTCCCAACAGCTCTTTCTTCTGCTTCATCTTAAAGTGCAGGAACTGTGGGAAAGGATAGCAAGCCTTCCTGTCGGTCACTGGGGAACCACTTCCCTTAGAGAGGCTAAGGCTGCGTGTATGCGGACGTGCAATCTGTTCTCAAAGTCATAGCCACTAAATTCCTCCTGGGGGAAAAGAAAACAAGGAAAAAAAACCAAACATATCCCCATTAGCCTTCTTCACTTCAGGAAATGAAGATAATTTTGCTAGTAATGCTTAAGAAATCATGCTACAAAAGAGTCCAAAGAAAATAGATGAACTAGAGATGGCATGTTGGAATATCCCCACATGACCCACAGCAAAGGAATTATTACAGAAATTCCAAGTTAGTGAAAAGAGCAGATTGGAGCCCATGAAATTGCAGAGCACTTGAAAGGTTCTACTAATCCAAAAGATCTAGAAAATCCCAACATGCCCAAGGCAAGAACCAGCTGGGACAGACAAGGAGTGAAGAGTGGTCATTTTCAAAATTTTTGTAGCCAAATCTTGGCTGAAAAACTTAATTTCTAACACCGCAGGAGCTGTCAGTGATGTGGGCTCCATGTGATGGCTGACCTAGGAGCACACATCAAAGTGTATCTCATACATTAATGCACATCCAGGTGATAGGAGTTGTAGATTACAGGTGAGGGACACCACCACTTAACACCCACCCCCCCGCCCCAAACCCCAAAAACACAACCTCCCAAATGCCCTTTAATCTCAGACAGTCACATTAGAAAATGCCTTAGTTTTTACCTTGGCTTGGAGCAGTAAGGTTTTGCCTCTTGGCACAGTCTACAAAAAGACAAACACTGCATTGGAAACACATCACAAATGTTACAGAAAATACATTGAGTAAATGAGCTGGTGAGACTGGAGTAGCGTCTCTACCTTCGAAAAAGGTACTGAAGAGACAAAACCCTCTCAAATGAGGAAAACAGAAATAGGACAAGCACTACTACATATTATGTATAGTCTTCTACAGAAAAGGAGAAAGTAAAGCTTTAAATGCAAGTTGCTGTTGATGATGGTGAGTTACAACAATGCACAGGGGAGCAAACGAGGCTATCAATAAATGATTAATTGATAGAGTAATAGAGTAATTTTTATTTCTTAACCAAAGTTGAAGCCATTTAGTTACAAAACAAGATTGTAGATATTAAGCATTGTTGTTTCAGAAATCTCAATTTCAAACTCTTAAGGAAAAAATATATATTTTTGCAGATTAATATTTGCTATTAAATAAGCTGAAAAAGCTCCTGTTTTATTTCTTATCATATAGTACATTTTTAAGCCATGTAAATAAATAACCAATTGCCTGATAAGAGACAGAAAAATTCTCTTATTCAAATATACCTAAATATGACTGTATCTATTTATATTGGTTAAGATTATACTCAGTGTCTACGAGAACTACAAAACTACCTGTAAATGTCAAGGTATTAGTATGGTTACATCAAGAACTACTGATCACAACTCAGTGTAAGACAACAAAGATGATTCAGATGACATGGTAAATCAAACATGCAATTATGCCTAAAAATAATTTTAAAGTAAAGTAGATTTAATGACAGTATACTTTTTATACTTAAATGCATACTGGTATCTCTGTCTGTTGCTGAGGTCTGTAACGTGCTCAGCCTCTCAGGTAAATGTGATTCATAAAATCTTACTCCCTTCTTTTAACCATTTTGGAGCTCTAGCACAACACCCCGGCTACTAAATGAAATTCTGTATTAACAGCAGCCACTCACCTCTAGCTCTAGCTCTTGCTTTCCCCTGCCCCATCCGCCTTTACTGAATTCAAGCATCATTTACCTCCTCATTTTCTGAGTGCCACGAGAGGGAGTTTCCTGCACATCCTTCATACACTAAAGGCTACCACAGCTCCTCCAGCCGAGGCTTGTTCAGCCCTCGAACACCCCACACGAGGCACATTCAGTTACTGTGTGCACACACTGCACGTGAAGCAGGAGGAAGCAAGGACTGCTCGCTCTCACATTCTTCAAATCATGATATACCTTCACTACCCACCATCTTTTTAGTTTTTTTTATTAGAGACATGTGACATGACCAAATTTAAATATGAATGTAGAAAGAAAGGCAGCAGGAACATTATGGACTCAAACCTTCCTTCCAGGCTTCCAAGGCCCAGCTCTAAGTCTTAGGGCAGCAGGGTTTTCAAAAAGAAAATTGGTTTTAAAAGCATTTTTTAGTTCTATCCTTTGCCATGGTAGTTGTTTTTATTGAAAGATTTTCATCTTCTTCCCCCTTTAAGGGGAAGGCTCAGCTCAGCTAACTGAACCTGACAACAGCAAAAACAACTGAAAACAGAATCTTAAAAATATGAGATAGTATCAGCCCAACTACTGCATACACTACATACAATGAAGGGCAGGTTCAAGTCACTACCCTGTAACCACTTCCCCCTAGCCTGCCATCTGATCAAGGATGTGCTACACAAGGTGGCACAAGCTCCAAGGACTGGGGTTTCACATTTGAGGAGGGAAACAGCACCAAGAGTGCAGCACAAGTTGTCTGGTTTAAGGCTCTCTGAGGCAGGGTACATGCAAAGACCGGAACGATTAAATGCACTGTCAGCCAAGCCATTTGGACAGTCTGAAAGCCAGGAGGACTATTTTCCTCCTCATCCTGAAATACAAAACCCTCACTACTCAGGGTTGAAGTCAAAATGCCCACACAACCAGCATTAATGGAATTTAAATGACTAAAAAAACCACTTGCTATTTTATGAAGGCATAAAAGTCTATTTGGAGAGGATAAGTACAGGTAAACTTTGAATGGCATCCAACAGGATATTAAATAGGTAAGAAAAGGACCCTAGGCATCTACCACACTAAATACAACCTGCAGACAAGAAATCCCTGCCTACTCGGCATTCTGGCCAGGCCTTTGTTGCCACCAGCAGCAGGAACACCCTTGATATTGATAAACTAAGACACTGTGTCATAAAATACATTCGATTTCTTGGATTGAAAAAAACCCCAAAAAAACAAAGCAGTAAGTTTCTTTCTGATAGGTATAAAACAAATTTTAAAACTTAACATACAGAGTCACCTACAAACTTTGTTTCATTCTTTGCATAGTGGTATCTTCACTGCTTCCACTATTTTTAAGAGTTTAAAACTAGGTCATGCTATTACCTCTGGATTGTCTAAGAGAATACAGCCAAGTTCATAGCATGCGTATGGCTGGACGTACAAGTTGCTTTGACGGCAGAGTTCATCTTTAGCAGCTCGCTGAAAGTACTGTAAAAATGGAAGGGAAGAAAGAAACAAAAGACTTCAGAGGTACAATGAAATTGACTGGTTGTTACTTCGAAACAATGAAGAAGCTCCATTCAACCTTCAGCTGTAGAAATTATCCAAAGCTAAAATAAGAATACATTAAAAATTTATAATGGTATAGATTCCTAGATGTTTTTACCAGCACTACTGTATCAAAGCAAAATTACTTGTTTGGATTTTTACCAAGTATTACAGTGACTGATTCAAGAGTTTTCCAACTTCATATTGAAAAAATATTAGCTCTAACAAGAAACTATGACATCAAAGATGAAGCACCCTGATTATTTAAGATATGTTTAAGAGAAATGAGGCAGGGGGAAGGAGCGTTTAAAACCAGCATCTTTGTACTTACATGAATTGCATTCTGTTTTGGGGAGGAACAAGGAGAGTTGTACCTACAGTTCAAAATGTGGAATGGTGGCATAATTATTCTTTGATACGTGCTAATAATCAAACCTCTCTCTCTAACACGTCCAGAGGAGAAGCAGCAAACCTGTGCATTGAAAAGGTCAATCTCCAAGATACTTTTAATAAAAATTAATTTTCTTTGTTGGACAAAGTACATCTAGCAGAGCAAGAACTTTTCTGTTATTCTTCCCAGCTTCCCCTTAACTCTTGTTACTACAAACCACTTTAATTGCCATGTTCATTCAACACAGCCAATTACTTTCACAGCACAGAATATAATGAAGACATGTTAAACCATAAGATTTTAAAAGAATCTCTGTTAGAATTCACAAACCAGAATGATCAATAGCACTGAAAAACTTACGACTTGATTAACACTCTTACTCAAAAATATTCACTGTTTTTAAAAGAATTGCACATAAAATAGGAATAATGGTGTAAATTACCATTTAACTACTTACCTGAACAGCATCTTCAGTATTTCCTAAACATTTGTGTATGGCACCAAGAAGCAAATTCCTCAAACCAGCAGCCGATGAATCATCCACGTCATGACAAGCTTAATGAAAAGATTCCAGTAAACAAGATGGACTGAAATACCTTCTTAGACAAGAATTGTGATTTACCTTTTCTTTTAGTCTGGTATTTAAATTTTACCAGAAAAAGGAGATGCTAGTAACATTAATAGAAAGCCAAGTATTTTGTTTTCTTTTAAATACAACCCATTTTATGTGAACTTCATCAAGAAATCTGTCACTCATGAGAGCAATTCCTAACAGCAATGAATGTGTTGAAGTCAAAGGCAGTTGGTGTGTTCTTCTTACAAGAAGAGGACTGGTCTCTACTGGTCTTTGAAATATCTACTGAAAGGTAAAGTTAAGAAACAATCATCTCCTTCTGGTGTTACAGGACACTGGTTTGTCCCGCATATTGAAAGAAAAATACACAGTCCAAGTTAGAAGGAGCACAGGGCAAGCAGTTCAGACAAACCTGATTTTTTCTGAACTGAAGCCAAGCGACAGATGCACAAAAATCTGTACTGGACTTAAGAACCCAGACTAGGGTGTTTTGGCATCACAATTCCCAGTGATGACGGCAGGATAAGGTTAATTTGCCAGACCTTAGCTCGTCCATAATCCAAGGACAGACTGTGCCTCAGCTGAGTAGTGCTCTGTTTCCAGGAGAAACTGAATCACAGTGCATGGAACCCTTTTTAAATGAATCAGGCCCCATTTTGATCAAGCTTATTAGTGCCAGCTCTACTAAATCAAGGCGAGTTCCATGAGGAGCCATTTGCACTTGCCCACACCAGCACCTCCAGGAAGGCCAGAGTACAGGGCTTTTCATCCCATAACTGCTGTGTCTGGAGCAGTGCAGCTCCTTAAACATTTTGCCTCACAGCATAAACCCTGCCAGATCTTAACCAGTTCTGCATTCACAACACAGAAAACCCACAACCCAAAGAAGCCACCTATGGATAACTACGAGTTGGCTGTATGAAGTGTTTGCACTGTCAGCTCTCGCTTGGATTACAAGTCTCAAGTTACTTGGCATTTTACTTACAGAGATGCAAGTGGATACAAATTAATTCCTTTAAGTAAATTCTAGCCCTGCGGAAAAGCCTGTAAGTCCAGTCAACAAATTACAGTCTAATTGTCCATGACAAGATGAAACAAATGTGGAAAAAAAAATCCCCTATTATTCATGTTTTTTGAAATGCACATAAGGAGCAGAAATAACACTCATTGCACAGAAAACCTTCAACCAGGGATGGCTGATGCAGACATATTTGTCAGTGTCGAATTTACAAGAAGCTTCTCTGAATTTGAACCTATACTGCTATTTCATATTAAAATGTGAACCACTGACTTGAAGCTTATACAAGGGAGACCTACACTGCCTCTGAGTGCACGGGAGAGAATACATACTCCTTTACACCCTCTAAAGCTGACTGCTCTGAAGGCAAATGACAGCCAAAAAAAATCCTCAGATTTATTTTAATGTAAATAAATCTGATTTTAAAGCCTACCATTACCTTTGTGACTAGAAAACTAGGAATCTGAACATAACCCACCGCCAACACAAAATTTTAATGGACAAATTATCTCAAAATTGGAAGAAACACCACTTCTAGTCCTCACTCTTGATTTCAAGACTGGTCATTTTCTAGTTTAACATGAGAATTGTGTACAATCCCCAAAATTTCACAATTACAAAAAAAAAAAAAAACAACAAAAACACCCATGGCAGGCAAGTTTTGTTTAGGGTTATAAATGAGCAAGTAATAATCAGAGGATTTTAGAATGGTTTGGGTTGGAAGGGACCTTAAAGACCAGGTAGTTCCAACCCCCTGCCACAGGCAGGGACTCCTTTCACTAGAACAGGTTGCTCAGAGCCTCATACAGCCTGGCCTTGAACACTCACACGGATGGGACATCACAACTTCCCTGGGCAAGCTGCTTCAGTGCCTCACCACTGGCACAATAATTTCTTCTTAATATCCAATCTAAATCTGCCCTCTTTCTGTTTAAAGCCATTCCCCCTTGTCCTGTCACTATCTGCCCTTGTAAAAAGCCCCTCCCCAGCTCTCTTGCAAGTCCCCTTTAAGTACTGAAAGGTGCAGTAAGGACTTCCTGGAGCCTTCTCTTCTCCAGGCTGAACATCCCGAACTCTCTCAGCCTGTCCCCACATGAGAGATGCTCCACCCCTCTGATCACCTGTATGTCCCTCCTCTGGACCTGCTCTAACAAGTCCATGTCTTTCCTGTGCTGAGCACCCCAGACCTGGATGCAGCACTCCAGGTGGGATCTCACCAGGGCAGAGGGGCAGAATCACCTTCCTGGACCTGCTGGCCACACTCCTTTTGATGCAGCCCGGGATGCAGTCAGACTTCTGGGCTACCAATGCACATTGCCAGGTCATGCTGAGCTTCTCTTCAACCAGCTCTAAACTGTTTGCAGAATGCAAACATGAGTGAGTGCTGGATGGAGTGAGAAGCACTGGACACTTGATGATACACACTGCTACCAGAAGCTTCACGTGACAGACACCCAAAGCCAGCTGGAGACTAAGGAAGAGCCAACCATTCACCACTAAGAAGGTCCCAGGACCCAGGATAAACAGAACACCTATCATGTCACAGATGACCTCACAAGCTTCCTATTTCCTCTTCAAAGAAAACTGACATACAGGAGTGAATAGGTAGTTGTTTGGGTTTTTTTTATTTTGTAGCTAGGTTTAAATGAGTTATATTTTGCTTAGTGACTTGGAACAGTAGCTATGATGCTATTGTTTCATTTTAAACAATGATTAACGAACAGCTATATGCAGCAGGGAGTTACAACTTCTCCCAAAAACCTATAAAAATGAAGCATTATGCTGAATTATAGTGGGTCATTATTCTTTTGTTACTCACCTGTATTTTGCTATGACACATACACACCAAGTTTAAATTTTCATGCTACTGCAATCAGCTACTCCACAAACAGCATAAAATCATACACCTCATTTAAAAAAAAAAAAAAAATATCACAGAACCATATTATACCTTGACTCATATGCTGTAAGTTTGAGAGGGAACAGTTTGGAAGGGCTTTCCATAAGTATAATACTTCAATGGATGCCAGGACACAGAGCTCTTTGGTTGGCATTTGTTTTCTAAATCTATCTGCCTACAAAGTGGGGAGAAAGAAGGAAGAGAGATCCATCATTTGTCCTTTCAGAGGGAACATGATATTCACAATACATCACAAACACTAGTTTTAAGTGTTTTATAAAGTCACCCAACAATTTTATGAAAATAAAGTCGGTGGTAACTTAGCCTAAAGATTTTAAAACTAAAAAGCAAAATCTTTCAACTGATTTAAGGGCTTACATATTGATCAAAATCAAAACTTCCTTGTATGCAGCCCGACTGGGTTTTACTGTATTTAACAGTCCCAATATACACTGACTGGATGCTGAGACAGTAACGTCCGCCAGATCATCAGCTGAGAGCTATTTCTTAGACAACCCCTAGCTCTCAAAAAGAACTAAGGCTTTCACAAACAAGACAAGATAAAAAGGAGTAAGGAAGGCAAAGCTAGAAGGAAAATTACCAAAGCAACTACAGTATCATGTATTTTTATCTTTAATAATTACTTTAGTTTTAGAGTGAACAGCTAATTCACATTTCTTTTGTTAGGTCCTTCAAATGACACTATTCTTTTTCCACCCTATTCCTTCCCATAAATTCTACAGAAGCAGCACCACAGAAGAGAGATACATCCTTCTAAAGAAAATCCTGAACTAAGAGTTGAACTGTCATCACTGTACCAAAACAAGTCAGCCTATGCAAAAACTAACCTTTTTTACTGAAAATTGTTCGATCTGATTGTTTTTTCTTTTGAAAAGCTTCTGAACTTCCTTGAATACATTCTGAGCACCATTGACATCACCAGTGGCTCCTTGACACACTGCAAGAATACAGAAACAAAAATATGTTAACACTGCTGGGATATGAAACAGGAAACATTAAGATGAGATATCACATGGTCACAGAAAAAAAACCTCCACACTCTCACCTCCAGAAAGTTATCTAGACAGAGGATTTGACCAACATGGTAATTCCAACTCCCCAGGTACCCTCTGTGATCACTAAAGAGTCAGTACTACTTTTCTATATCCATTAAAGGAAGTAATACCACCACGCTTGTAAAGTGGTAATAATTTTATCTGCATGGAGAGGGGTGTACAGACAGGCACGTACTTGTGTGAGCATGCAAGTGTTCATTATGGAAACAAACACAATTATCCAAGTCAAGCCTGGCACAAAGCTGCACGTGCAACAGGCAGTGTGAAAGGCACTACATGCACCAGCAGGTTTCCCAGAACGAAACAGTGCCAAAACCTTACCACATCACTGACTTACCATTTACCCAACACACTGGATATACTCACCTGCTGTTAAATAAGCATAGTAGCACTGGGACCACCTGGATTCATTTTTAAGCCTTTCAAAGGATTCAAATGCATCTTTGAAGTTCATCTCTATCATGCTGCACCAACCTAAAAGGAACACTAATTTAATTTCAGGGAAAGCACAGTAATTCCAACTCAGTGTCAACATTATTGAAACACAGTTCTGTTACGTTTGTTTTTGTTATGAGAGCTGGAGCTAGTTTAACAACTATAAAAGTAACTGGAAAATTGAAAACAAAACAAATGACATACATTTAAAGCCTGGTTTAAATTTACTGGGAAATTATTAATTAGAAGATTCTGTAGGAAACAGTGAATCCACATTTCAGAGCAGGAACAAAATTATACACCAAAAGCTCTCATTTTTAAACTTTAGATACTACATTTTGTAGAATGCTGAAACTTACAAAGCTACTACTTTTTCCCTTATTATTTTCCACTGTGAGAAAAACCCATTTAAAGCTTGAAGACACCTATCTTCTCCAGTCTAAAGACTTGCACACAAATTAAGACCATATATCACATACTGCTACTGACAGAACGAAATGAACATGAAATACAGATCCTGCAAACTGTGAAGCTTCACTAAACTGATGATATTTTGGCACAGAAATGGTGAACTTATGGACAAGTCAGATTAATTTATTTCTAATTTTAAATAATATTCAGTAGGTGAACAGTTTGCCCTTGATTCTAGTCTACTCTCTGATGGTGCATCACCTTATACTTGCAGATAGTTTTATTACGAAAAAGTGCTGAATTTTACTTGTCTAAACAAGAAGATTATTACCATAATCCACCCACAATAAAGGCCAGTAGTCTAAAACCTTTTCAAAAATCCTAGTAAGAAGTATCCAGTTTGTTTACTGAAGCTGCCAGTCAAAACTTGAAAGTGAGCGATTTATGGTGTAAACACATCCAACGTACCTATTTCATATAAGCAGACATGTTGAATCTCCCTTTGGTCTGTTGCAAGTTCCAAAGCAGTATGAAATGAGGTCAAGGCACTATTAATTTGACACTAACAAAAGTGAAAGAAAAAGAAACAAATTTAGGCATCTGAAATTTACAACTTGTTGGATAATTTAATTGTAGTAAAGAAAAAATTAGTATTTCTTTCAATAGGTAGTTAAAAAAAGCTACAGTAGAAGAGTTGAATAGTTTAATAGCAGCCAGGTCAGATTATGTCTCAACCTTAAAAATCAGTGCCTGTATTCCTCCTATGTGCTATTAAGTCCAAAGTTCATTGGGTTTGTGCAGTAAGCTTTTAAGTAATCTCACTTTTACTAGTCATTCCCCCTTTAAAAGTCATATTTTTAGCATCTGCCAATGAAGTTTAGCTTTCTGCACAACACAATACCTTCGGTGTTTGATTTCATTTATTTTGAACTTTTCACCTCTTCCTATATCCCTCAGAAACCCCCTTGAGCAACAGTTACTGGAGAATTCATAAAAGCTGCATGACATGTAAGAAGATAAAAAATCATATGAGAGAAAAAACATTTTGATAAACTCATTAGCTGGCAACAGCATAGCAAAAAGAGGCTGACATTTTTCTAAGAACTAGAATAGTAGTTCTTTTGACTACCTGGTTTTCCCAGTCTGGGATGGGACTTCTCCATATCAATCATTATGGGGGGAATGAAAATCAGTATGAAAATCAACAGTATTTTTTAAACACACTATATATTCCAATACTGCCTATACCAGCTTTAATACTGTTCCTGTATTTATTCTCACATACAATTATTATAATCTATAAAACAGAAGAATTTTTAAGCCACTCCCTGCTGACTAAACATGTGAGCACAAGAAATCCTTGAAAATGCATCTCATCATCTCTGCAAGCATAACTGAATTCAAAAATTCCTACAAAAATCTGCAGCATTATAGCTTAAGTCCAGGCACACACACAGAGCTCTGAAGCAATTATATTAGCTTTTCTCTTTTGTCTCATCAGGGAAAACTGGTTTAGTTGCTAAGGAATAATTTAACTGTAAATAATACACATTGCATCAAGACAGCACAACTGCCAGCACAGGGACCCACAGCTGTACCAGTATAAACACTGTACACTTAAAAAGCACAACAGTGATTGAAATAAGATGCTTTTTGGCAAGGCAGAAGAATATACAACACAGAAAGACAGGTGAGTTGTATTTGCCCTGAAAATTGTCAAGGAGCCTGAGCCAGGTACACCTTGTTCACTTCTGTAACAGCACATTCTCTGCACCACATTACTCCACTGATGCTGCATCACCCCAGCACAACTCCCCAGAAAATAAAACTGATATGAGCCCAGTCTTGCAGAAAAAAATAAAGTAACATCAGTTTAGAACTTCATTTCTGCACTAGGAATTCAAAACATCTGTAAATCAATGTTTTCAACGCTTCTGAGGAAAATGACAAAAGAACCCAAAAAGAAAATCTAAATATTTAGTCCTCTTCCAAGATACACTGCCTTCTAAACCCCTAAGCATTCTAAAATAGAAATCCCTTATTCCATACAATGACTACTGGCGATCAACTCATTGTCTGCAATGCTGCACACCTGCCTGGGGCAGCACATGAAATACCAACCACCTGGCAATATGCAAGCCCAGTTTGTTGAATATTCAATTTCCTAAAACCCACCTCTCTAACTCTTTAAATCTCTCATGTGTTTTGACATCTGCCTACATTTTCCTTCATCATCAAGCTCATGTAAGTATGTTTCAGAGACATTCATTAATAATAAAAGTTTCAATCATCTCCAGGGATTGTAGCAACAGCCTGAAATATGAATTACTACTCTTGGTGTTGATTCTTAAATTAACTACTAACTGTTTCTGTTTAAAAGAACAAACAACAAGAATTATAAAGTCCTTAAAGTCTGCAAGTGTAATATCCTGGCTGTACCTGAAACTGATGATCTTGAGATTTATAAATATATATACACACACTTGTAATTCCTTCAATAGGCATCACTCACATCTCTCTTGGACATAATACAAAGACAAAAAAAGACTAATCTATAAAATATGTAATATACAGAACTACATAACCATAAAGAGGATTATTAAACCTAATGTGAGAACTCTAGTCTTACATTTCTGGACTTCAGATTAATACTAAAAGCACCCCGACCCAAGAACTAAGCATCTACAAAGCTTACCAAGACAAGACAGCTTCCCATGACAGCACACATTTCCCCAGAGTTGTCCTGAAATCTCAGGACACTTTCCCTGTCCCAGAACATCTTTATTCTCAACCACCACTCTGAATTTATAAAGCTTCTAATAAGTCATTTCAGAATAACAGGAAAGCAAAAAGCAATCTCTAAAAGGTAAAAATTTACACCAGAGGACATTACATGGACATTTCAAAGCCTGTATTTTCTATTCCTTAACACACTAAAATCCATTTTTCCTTAGACAAGTCACAAAATCAAACTAGAATAAAACCAGGATATTGTATTTTATAGGAACAAATAACTCAAAAACCCAGCACAATTCCTGAAAACAAACCTTGACATTATGCATGCTCTGCAAATTTCTTTACTTTAGACATCACTGTGATTTTCTTCCAGAAAGTTCATTTAAAACTTCTCAGTGCTTGTTATTACTCTTGTCCTCAGTCTACTTTTCTGTACCATAGCCTCCCACCCCTAATTAAGAATGATGCTGCTGATACTACAACATCTACAAAAGTTAACTAAAAATCAAGAGTACTTGTCAGCATTACATTTAAGCACACATTACCACTGCACATTTTCAGCAGCCTGCTCATCACCCACACTTTAGCACACCTAAACATACCACTGGTGTTTTGCCAGTCACCTGGAGTATTTGGTACTTTATCCTTCAGATTATTTACACGTACCTACAGAAATGGAAAATACAGATTGAGCCCCAGAACCTGAGGTTTGTTCCAGTCACAGGAATTTCTTGTATATTTCTTTTCTATATACGCACACCCCCACCGGGAGTCTGTTCCTATTTAAAGCAAAGCAACATTGTCCACTTCACGACTTTGCCAAACACTTCATTTTTGCTTTAGACCCCTACTGCTCTCCACATGAAGCTATCAATATATTTAACTACTGCTGAGTGGCGTGATTGTATAGGACTTTAAACAGTGTTGCTGATTAGGAAAAAAAAAAAGGAGAAAGCAAAATTACAAGCTGAAAAGCAGAAACAGATAAGATTTGGAACACTGATGCCTTGAGAGGCCACCTAGAAACAGAGACTAGACAGGAGTAAGGGAATAAAGGTGGGTATTTATTCGAAAGGCCTTCAAAGGTGCACCCTGGGAAGCCAAGGGCTCCAAGCTGGACCCCAAGATGGACAACAAGTCACGAGTTTCTCACACCTTTATAGGTTTGGTCTATTTGCATATCAGGATAAATTCGCCAATTAAAACTTTGCAATTTCCCCCAGCTTGCCCCCTAATTTTAGAGGATTTGGGCCTGTACAGTCTGGGTGTGATTGAAGAGCAGGCCCAGAGAGGTGTTGTTATGTCTGTCTTAGCATGAGAGAACAGCAGCTAACAAGGCTGCAAAGCATCTCAGAGTTACACATTAGGCAATACAGAATTCAAAAAATATAAGAGTCAAAATTTAAGGCATCAACACCACCTCTCACTTTGCCCTCTCCCATGCTACCACTATGCCCATCTTCCACTACTGGCTACAAACCCCCACCTGAATAGTCTCAGTCACTGTTTCAAAATTCAATTGGTATTTATTAACATGACTGTAGTACCAGACAATACGTATTTAGAATGTGGGTGGCAATATTTTTACTCTCACAGTAATAAGAAGCGTCCAAAAACATAGCCAGAAACCATATTTTAGATCAGGGTGTTTCAGCCAATATTATAACAATTATATTTTTATATACCCTTCAGGCCTAAGTATAAAACATTATTCTCACTTGTCTGCAGTAGTTTAAGCTTACATGAAATATCACTGTCAGCTTTAGTGGAAAGTTATTTCAAAGACAGAAATTGTCAGACCTTCACAAAGAAATACTTGTGAGGTTGGAATATATACCATACAATCACAAATCAAGCACAGAAACGTCCATAAAAGTAGCCTTAGTGAATTATGTAAAAGTCAGTAAAAATGCTGCTTTTAATACACAGTCTCTTAACTTACTCATTGGAAAGAAAAAAGACATTTGATCAGCCTAGCAGTACAACCTTTAACTTTCTGTTGCACTTTCATTGCAGTCTTCCCAAATCATCCTCCCTTCCTTCCCCTTAACTCGCTCAATTCAGTAGTCTCCAAGCCCTTTCAGACTTTCTTCTTGAAAATGTGAATCTGGGAAAAAAAATCTGACAGATAATCTGCTTCACATTTATTGTACCTGTAAGGCTACTTCTTCAAAAACTGAAGTCTGCTAAGGGTTTTACTGACTAATATCCATTCATGCTTTTTGGGGCACAAAGCATTATACAGTCCCACGCTGTTCATTTGTCTTTTACAGACAGGAAGATTTCACAGAGACAGTGCTTTCTCCTTGACTGCCTTCCTTGGCAATTTCCTCCTTTGTCAGATTTGTGTCTCACTGTCCAGTCCTGAATTACTGCTCTGGTCTTTTGAACAGTTTCTTTATCTCCAGGTGTGCATGGCTGAACTACACTTCTTACTGGTTTTTTTTCTCCATAGAAACTAAAAGAGACATACATACAGCGTGAAGGCTTCCTAATGGAAGCTGAATATACCATCAGCTGAAGGTTACAAAAAATGTATGCAGGATCAAAGGAAAAAAATTCGATGGACTGAGTGCTAGCAGGTCCTAATGCAAACCCTACAGCCGTAAATGGAACACACAAGGTCTTCTGAGTAACATCTAAGCTGCCTTTTATCTATCTGCACTATTTAAATTTTATCACAGAGCTGTTAAAGGATGATAGATGTTACAGAAAGACTCTAAAATATATAAGCTTCTGCTCAAGGTATACTTTTAAGTGCATATAGGTTAAAACACAGTTTTGGTAAGCCACCTGGAATAATATCCCATGCCCACTGGAGAGAATTTAAACCTACCTGTGCATTAACAGTTCCGAGGAAGGCCAAATAAGCACTTCCTAGGCTTTGCAGGAGCTCTCCTCGCCCACCTTGGAAATGAGGAGGAAATTACAACTCAGCATATTAGCCTGTAATGTGAGAGTGTCTGTGCACTTCTGGTTCAGAATCACAGCATTGTTTAGGTTGAAAGAGACCTCCAAGATCAGAGTGCAACCTTTGACAAATCACCACCTTGTCAACTAAACCACAGCACTCAGAACCACATCCAGTCATTTCTTGAACACCTTCAGGGACAATGACCACACCACCTCCCTGCACCCTTTGTTCCAATGCTTAACAGCCTCCTCTGTGAAGATATTGATCCTGATGTTCAACCTGAACCTCCCCTGGCTCAGCTTGAGGCCATGTCCTCTCGTCCTATCGCTCACGGTCTAGGAGAAGAGGCCGACCCCCACCTGGCTGCACCCTCCTTTCAGGGAGTTGTAGAGAGTGGTAAGGTCACCCCTGAGCCTCCTCTTCTCCAGGCTAAACACCCCCAGCTCCCACAGCCACTCCTCATAGGACTTGTGCTCCAGACCCTTCACCAGTTGTGCTGCCCTTCTCTGGACACACCAACAACCTCAACGTCTGTCTTGAGTTGAGGGGCCCGGGACTGGACACAGGACTCAAGGTGCAGCCTCACCATCGCTGCCCTGGCCCTGCTGGACACACTAACATGCAATGGATGCTGTAAGACCAGTGCCCAAATTCAGGACACATGTAACCACAAGTGTGCTGTGCAGAAACCCAGTGCAGCTCCCCACACCATTGGTACCAGTCACATTCCTTCCTTCACTATTTTGCCAACAGCATTTAAGCAAATTAAGCTGGAAAAGTCCTACCAAAATCTACGGAAGAGCCCAAGACACTTAAGCTGGAACATTTAGATACAGCAAAACCTCCATGACAGAGCACCACTTGGAACAAAGAAATGATGGGGGGAGGGGGAAGAGGCTGCTGAATGGAAAAGCTCTCATGAAAACACACACATGAATAGCAAAGGGACATTTTAATTCCTGCTAGCAACCAAAAAGCTTTCTGCTGACTAAGGGCATGGCTAGAGAGCATAATGCACAGCATTCTGCCTGCCTGAGCTAAGTTAACATTCTGTCTCCATTCACTTGGAGCTAAATTTCATATATCTCCAAATAGTATTTGTGCATTAAATAATGCAGTAAGATTACACTCAACTCTCCTTTGAAATACTATAGTTCTCCAGAAAGGGACTAACTACACAAAACTGACACTTACCCCAAATATATCCTCTTTCTTTAAACATATTCTCAATTTATTAACAACTTGTGTTTATACTTTTGCCATAACTTACCCTGAAAGTCAGAAGAATCATTTGAATGTTATTCCTCATTAAACTAAAATACCAAGTTATACCCTGCATTCATTGTATAGTTATTCCCAACAAATTTGATTTTTCCGTAAGAATGGAATAGGCATATAAATGAATAAAAGCCACTAGGGTCTTTCCCACTCAGGCAACAGCAATACTTTCCCAAGACTGACAACTTGCCCATGACAATGTAATTCCCAAAATTCACCACTGCTTTCAAAAAGACAGCAAAAAAAGGAAAACAACATCCAAATCCCATGCAAGAATATGCCTGCAAAATCTGAAAGGCCACTGAAGCCGGCTCCTCTGTTCTGTTACTACCTCTCTGAAAATATTTATCTGTATTTAAAATACTTAACTGCAAATGTAGCAAAGAATGACCACCAATATCAACATCTCAATTAGCTCCTGTAATTAATGATGTTGACATGAAGGGTTTGAACATTCTGGGTTTCTGCTTTTGTGTTAGGTTTTCTGGTTCATGTAATTGCTCTGAAAATATTCTGGTCTGATAAAAGCAGCAGCTAGAAGTTGAGTAGTACTTCAAACAAATTATTCTTAGAGAATAATTCAGCCAAAATCCACAAGGCTGCTGCAGTGTTTGAATAATACTTTGCAATAGCACTCCAAAACACATTTTCAGTGAATATACTTCTGCTCAGGTCAGAGCTCACCCTTAGTAACAGAAAACATCCTGGTGTGACCTCTGAAAAGCAAAGCAGTTATTTAAGGAGAACTGCTGCAGAGAATTAGCTGTATATGAACAATGCATAAAACAAAGAGGAAGATAAATACTATGTACTCAGCAGATAATACTCAATTTTAGCTTGACAAGCAGAACTGAAATAGCTCAAGAAACTCAAGTGGCCAAATGCACTTCCTTTTAGCACAGAGTCGCAGAAGTATCAAGTAGCTGAAAAAGAATTTCAAAATGTCATTAATTCACATAGATCAACTGGAAAAGCAAGTTTTGCATGTGAACTCAAAACCAGGAAGGACTTAATCCGACCATTCTGATCTTTCCATGTATCTGTATCTTTAGTCACAATCTGCTGAAGCTTGCACAGCTCATTCACACCAGAAAAACTTAAGAAAGGATTAGGAGGAAAAATCAGTCTAAAGAATGAAAACGTGCAATACCTCTAATCGCTGTATCCTTCCCTTGAAGAACATGAACAGAGAAGAATTTGGATAAGCAGATTCTTTTTTGGCAAGAATTTCTTTTGCCTCCTTCAATCCTGCCTTGTTATCGCTGCCATCAAGGGCAAAAAAGGGACGAACAACTGTGTGGTACCACAACAGAGCTAATCTAAAAGAAATGTAAGAGTAAAATGGATTACAGCTTGTAAACAGAAATTTAAGGATAACATTCTACGCAGACAAACTTTTAAATTATTCTGAATGACAAAGATAGATATGAATATTTTATTATACAATCTGGCTTTATACTTTAAACACAATACTACTGCCATACATCAACATACTCCTAAACTGCCCCTGAACATACAATTCAGTGCATGTTACCCAAAGGCAAGGTAACAATTGAGATCATAGCATCAAAGCAGTTGAGCCTTTAGAACTCTCAGTAAATTTTAGAAAAGAAAAACCCACAGTAAAACTTTGAAAACTAACTCTTCACTAGAGCAGGAAACAAAAAAAAGCACCAAACAAACAAAATCCAAATCCAAACAAGAAACACAAAACCAAACAACAACAAAAAACCCAACAAAAATCAACAAAAAAACCTCTGAACACACACCAGCAGACACTCTTGAAACCAATGTGAAAAATAAATACATCCTGTGTTCAGAAGAGCAGATATTTACACGACCTACATCGCTCCTGGAAACAAAGGCAGAGCACAAAGATTTCCACGACTATCTGAAGGAGGAAACATTCCCCAAAAACATCATTTATCTCCCCCAGAAAGGTGAAAGATCAACAGGAACATTTAATCCTAAGCTTTCTGAAACAAACCAAAATCTAATTCTTCTCCTGACACAGAACAGACTTTAGCTCTGCTGTCAATGTTTCAAAAGAGACACCTGATGGTACCTGCAGTAGGTCCATAAATAAAAGCATTAATTTCCAGATATTTGTAGATAATGGCATAATAAAGCCATTTATGAGGGCAGTTTAAATTAGGTCTGGCTAACCCTTCAGCTCTTGAAAAGACCTAAGCACAGTACGACATCTTGGGAAAAAGAGTACACAAAAAATACCCCCTTAAATATACTATAAGGAACATCTCATTTTACTGAGATGCTAAAAAAAAAAAAAAAGATTTAAAAAAATTGAAAACATCTGGGTTAGCAGTAAGAAAAAAACAGCTAAATGAGATCAGTGACTCACACAAAGTAGTATGCACTCCACAGCAGAGAATGTAACTCAAGTACATTTACACAGCCTTCAGGGGGAGCTTTTATTTAGTCTGCTGGCATTTAAATTACAGGACATTAGAACTGCAGGTACTGAAGAATACAGCAAAATATTGTCCCAAACCCCAAACACATGTAAATAATTAACAGCAGAAATCTCATACATTAGTAAGTGATGAATTTACTAAACCATGGTACGTTAAACAACGAACTACCAATTTATTTTACCTGCTGTTGTTTCCTTTAAAGCAACATGACTTTTTGGTTTTGACTTTTTCCCAGTTACTTACTTTTAGTACTAAGTTATCTACCAAAGCATTTCAATATAGCTACTCACGTAGCTAAAGGGGCCTTCATGTCCTTACTTTCACTTGCATACATCAGTGAGGAAAGCCCCTGTAGGCGGTCTCCAGGAAAACCCAGCAGGTTGATGATTTTGAGCAGGTTTGGGGGCACCATGGATATGCAAAGATGAAAAAGTCCATATCCAAAGCTAACAGCACCTTTCAGTCTGTTTAGCGAATCCTCCGTTACACCTTCTGCAGCAATATGATTATCATTTGCAGCATCAGAAGTCAAGGATTCCTGAGTTGTTTTCTTCTGATATATTTCCTGAAGTGTATTAATGTCCGTATAGCACTTATTGTAAATTTTCCAGGCTTTTCGGAGTATCCACCCACCTTTTATGTACGCTAAAAAATCAAGGAAGAAAAGAAATACTTCAAGGACATATTTCAGAAGCAGAACATCCTAAGTAGTAAGTGCTATTTTCCAACCCCAGGATGCTCTCTCTATTTGCAGATACTTATTGTATAAAGGATTTTGTCATAGCTACTGTTCCCTCAGAGAGGCCTTGCACACTGGGCACTACAAACTTCAGTGTGTAGAACCACAGACTTTACAGCAGCACACAGTGCAAAGGCACCTCCAGTCAGTGATGCAGCAGTACAGCTGTCAGAGAGAAAGAGAGCAATCAAAGAACTTAATGTTGGATTTTGCTCCACTACAGAGTGCAGATGAAACGGCTGCCTGGCAAACAGAGAGAAGCAAAACTCAGAAGAGACTACACCTCCTCTCTTAAGCCCAAATTGTGTTAAAAGACAGTTGATGAGAAAATACCAAGAAAAGCCTTTCCTTTGGGCTAGACAGTAAGATTTTCAACATTATCACTTCCCCACCCTTCACATGAACACAGTGCCTTACAATTAAGGAAAAAAATAAAAACACACACAATTATATAGTTTTAAAGTATTTTTCAGTTGCCTAACTTCCTCAATTTCAAATGCAATATGGGTACCTGAATTTCCCTAAAAATCTGGTCTTGAGCATTCTCAGCTGAGAATGACAGCATTCTCTGTCTGTGATCTTTATAGCAGGGTAAAGAAAGGCCTGACATCAAAAGATGAAAATGCTCAATTTGCCTATTTGCACAGCAGTCATCTTTGTTATAAGCACACCTTTGAATAACGTTAAGTGTTAAACGTGAAACAAACAGAGAATATCCTTGCACACATTAACTGTGAAAACAGACACCAGCATTTTGGCTGTGACAGAGCCCTGAGAGTTAGGAACTGCAGTGACAAAGACTAACTAAAAATAAAATAAAAACATGGTTATAGCAGCAGTGTTCTAAACAAATATAGCCAGATTTGCAAAGATCAGTGTTATAACTAATGCCAGAATTAGACTATAACAGGTGGGTTGTGTCAAAGAAAAGCAAGAAGCTATAAATACCAAACAACTCTATAAAAGCCTTTGATGTCTTTGACAAAAACCCTCCCAAATCATAAAAAAACCCCAAGATTTCTAGAGAAAGTAACATCACAGACTAGACTACCTCTTTTTGGATTCTTGTTATATGAGGAGGGGATGAAGCTAGTTTGATAGCCTTAAAAAACTGTACTGAGAAAGACTGTAAAATTAGTATTCTCAGTTATGACAGATGGGTTCTGTTAACATGAACTTGGAAGTATTAAAAAACCAGTAAATCCTCTCTCCTGAGATGCATATAAAAGCATTAGAATAAAAAATGGACCCCCCCCCACCATGATTCAGCTGCATTACAGGACTAACATTACTCCAACTTTAAGCTATTAGGTCACTTTTTGGCTGCACAGAGTACTTTAAAAGTCATGTGGTTCACCGCAAGAGGAATGCTCATACAACTATGCACAGCAAAGCAGCACACAGGTAATAAGAAAACCCCATTTTACTTATCCTACATAAGTAGGACAGTAGATTCTGCCCAGAGCTAACCACTGTGTTCAATGCAAGCATAAAATGGAGAAGATGTGGTATGGTGAAAAAAAAGCAGAGTTTTACACTTCTGTTGGTGTGCTGTCATTTAACAGTTCACTAACACAGCATAACCATAATTGGTATGATATTGATATGCCAATACAAGGAATTTCTGACTTTCTAGACATACAAATTAAATCAAGCCAAATCACTGAGTTGATTCCTCAACATGAAAGTAGTCAGACCCATGACAGCAGTGGTAAATACCAAGAGAAGGTAGTTCAGTATTGCCACGGGGAGCTAATGTCATTTGCTCTGCCAACAACTTTATGAGGAAACTATTTCTAATACATACATGAGGGTGGAAAAGAAAATATAAAATGTGTTAAGCATATGAGAAACCAAATTGCATGGCATCATATGCTTCTTGTCAAACTGTTCCAGGAAGAAAAACACAGGGAATTTTTCACCTATCCACCAATCAGAAACATTTGTCTCCTGGGGTTTTTTTGTGAAATTACACTCATTTCAATAATCTGGATGCTATTTCTGTACAGAAATACAATAAAAACAAAGAATGGATATACATAAACAGAAAGATAATATACTTTAAGACACAAAATAATGGATCCAACAGCTCAGCAATGTCAGTAACTAGCAGCCATTGAGGTAGCATTTAACTGCTTGGAATTTTAACTAAAGATTTCAGGTATATTTTTTTACTCAGTAGAATAACCCAAATATACTGCATGTTCTGCAATTCTCTGCTACCCACGTCAGTCCTCTAAGCTGCAGACAAGAGAGAAAGGGAACAGACACCACCTTCAGTTACAGCATCCAACCCAGTTATGCAGCTGCAGAATACATACTGAAAAAAGGGAAAAAAGCTTCAAGAGGGAGGGAAAAAAATAACCACCACAAACAAAAACCCAAAACTGTATCAAAAATAGCAAGAAAACCCTTCTGCAGCACAACACACAAAGAAGACAGAAATATCTCCTGAATTTCTGCTAGCAAGAACCAAACATATTCTTGATGCCATAGCTTGGAATAAAACAAGTCTACACATCACAGAAAGCATTACATCCTTGACTGAAAATCATAAATGTTATTTTAAATAATCTGAATATTATTTCCCCATTTCCTTTCAGCTGATCAGTAGAGTTTTCAGTCTGGTGTGTCTGCCATCTCTGTCTTCATTGATTTGGCAAGAACTTGAGATACGCTCACATTTTCTATATGACCTTGACCACATTTTCTATAAACTTATAGATAAAGGCATGTTTTAAGACTGTGCAAGAGATGCAGGAATGCAAGAAAATATCAGAAAGAGCTCTGCAGCTGAAAGGAGGAGTTTGTATTCAACACGACAGGATTACCCTCTTTGGCATGCAAGGACGCACTCTGGTGACCAGAGAGTAAGAACTGATTCAGCAGTTCCATGGTCAGCACACTCATTTAAAATTGCTTTCATTGGCAGTTTGTCACCTCCCTGAATTGTCATGAACGGAATGCATATGGAACATCAGGATTTTCCCAGTGGCCTGGATTTAACAGCCTCTTTTATCTTGCTGGCCACAAAGCACACAGATGCTACCCATCTTTGTCCCAACACCTCTATGATAACACGAAAACTTGTCTAAGGAGAACCAACTGAATATGATTATTGGTGTGAAAAAAGCAAAAAAGCCCTAATTTGTAGCAATCCATCTCACCACTACCTACATAAAGGTGGAATACCTCTGTAAGTGTACCAATCTTGGTATGGTTCAAATGCAACTGTGTTCCTTCTTACAAAACGATTATTTTTACTGATAGTCATATGGCAATTTTATGGCCAAGCTTTATTAAAAAGACATCCTGCTAAAATACATCTCAACATGAAAGCCACAGCACACCTGATAACTCTTGTTTTACAAACGAGAGCACAGCCAAGTAGACTTGACAGTCTGCTACAATAATTTGTCTTTGTAGACGATCTATCATGGATAGAGGGGATTTTCGTCCATCAACCTGTTTGGAATATACAAACACAGAGCACAGGAAAATATTAACAATACTTGTCTAAACCTGGGAAATTAAAAACCCCAAAATTAACTGCAAGTGGTAGTATTGCTACTTAATTAGTTCAGCATTTTGAATTTCAAAACTATGCTAAAATTTCTCAGACAGATCATCACAAGCAAAATCCTACTTAACTGAGAAATTTTACACATATACTACCAGTTATTTTTCCCAAGGTTCTACAAATAGAAGAGATTTAAATTTCATTTAACTATGACTAAATGCATAAGACATGTAATTAAAAGATGTTAGATAGAGCACAGAAAAGGGTGCATGACAAGTGGCAGGGAAAATATAGTGCCACTTAAGAGCAGAGAGTTAAGTACGACAGGTTCAACACTTTTTACCAGGCAAACTAAATACTGAAGAGAAATGGCTTCTTTTTCTGCTGTGGTTCTGCTGTGTCACACTAGGCAGGCTGCTCACTGGATGCTTCTATACAACTACTTTAACTTGTTCTGAATCTCCACGCTTTATTCTTCCTTTATTATTTAGAACGAAAAATCTAAAAAAGGAAGGAAAATTCCCTAGGAATGTGCCTGGCTCATGGCAATCTGCAGCCTCAACGTCACAACTTTTGAACATTACTAGAGCATGGATGAATTAAAGTTAGCCTGAACTAGACAGGCTACAAGCTTCCTGAAATAATTTTAGTAGGTCACAAATTTTACATGTTCAGAAAACAATTACTAACATCAACAGAACCTGACACTTTAGAAGACACTTTACTCACCTGAGACTGAGTATTTTAGAACAATTAGGCAACCCAACCCAAATATTTGACTTAATTTCCAAATTTATTATTAATCTCAACTGCTGTTCACATACCAAGAATCATCTATTTAAGATACAAAGATAACAGAAAGGAAGTTTCCAGAAAAACATATTCAAGACACAAATTATGTTCTTACATTCTTTTTGATTTTATTCTTGATTGTTTCTATAACTCCAGCTTCTTCACTTTCGCAAAGTTTCTCTGTAGCCTTTAAGTCATCACATGCCAGTTGCATTTTCTCCTCTTCAAATGTCATCATGGCATTCTATCAAAAACCAAACACGTTTGAATGATAAAAATCACAAATACTTTTGTTTCTACAAAAGCTGTGTGATAGTAAAAGCTTGACAATAAAACTTTTAAAAACTGAATATTAATACACACACATCAATACAAATACTTCTAACACAGAAACACCAAACTATAAAATTGAGTACTTTACCAAAATTTCAAGACAAAACAACTCAGAACACACTAAGTG
The DNA here is from genome assembly GCA_013397915.1 of Daphoenositta chrysoptera. Taxonomy (NCBI): domain Eukaryota; kingdom Metazoa; phylum Chordata; class Aves; order Passeriformes; genus Daphoenositta; species Daphoenositta chrysoptera. Next base: position 130,791 of record VZRO01007572.1, read on the forward strand.
CTAACCTCCATCTTAGACCTTCAGATACAGTCAAACTGAACATATTGTCACATTACTTTAAGCAGAAGAAAAATTCCTATAAATTCATTTCCCATTTTTGTTATGTAAGGCATGATTTCCATCTGTGCAGGTATCTGCTTTTATGTAATTCATTCATATAAGTAACAGGCCTCCAAAGTCAGTAGCAACAAATAGCTATTAAATTCTTCAAAATATTAGCCACAGTCCCTACATAGGTAAGAAGAAAAAGAAACCACGTCTGACTCCAACTACTGCTGAACCAACTGAAAAAAAAATTCAGGGCAAGTAACTTCTTTTCTTGGAGCTTATTAAACAAAAGCTCTGAATGACACAGGCACACCAAGTGCTGCTGCTATATTTAGAACAGCAGCTAAGCAAGATACTTTCAAGCTCCTCTGATGCTGCACTGATGTTGCACTGGTTCAGCACATCAATTCAGATAAGCAAACTGAAGAGATTCTCTTTCCTTTCTCCCCTCCACTGACTTAAAAGGAAGCACATGCCCCAGGAGGTTTCCTAACCAGTGTATTTTTCCATATTGCATACTAGAGAGAATTCATATTTATTTCATTCACAAATCATGTATTTCTGACATATTATAATAAATTCTGTCTTTCAAAAGAGTATTATCACAGATAATTTCTGGTGAGATCTAAGATGAAGCAGCAAAGTCAGAATAAGGACAGTCTGAAAAACAAGATTCAAACACTTTCTAATACAACTGCTCAGTTTTTATACATGGTAATGTAATTTCTAACATGTTATATTAAAAAAACATTTAACAAATCTAACTTGCTCATTATGACTTTTTAGTCAATCAATATTTTCAGTTCTCATCTATCAAAAGTGGAAGCAATGTGAATGGACTGAATTAACAACCTTCACCCAGAAGTATGGATGAAGAAATCTTCAATAGCAAAAGTTACCAGAAAAACAGGCATTCATGAGTTTTATTTTAATCAAATAAATAAATAAATAAATAACTCCACTGCTCACTTAAGAGAACTTTTTAATATGGCTCTGTTAATGGAACACATAAATATTTAATATATTTAAGAAGCTGAATCGCAGAACCTTTACTTTCTATTTAAACCACATGAGTAAACAAGCTTTACACACCATAATGCCTTGTTCTCTAGCTCTGTTTAATATAAAAATTTGGAAAAAATTAGTCTCAGAAAAAGAAACAAATTTAGAGTATTATGAAGACATGCATGCACATACAACCATGAACCCCACGAGATGTATACTCTGTGTTCTTATCTACTCACCAAAAAACTGACAAAACTGGCTCCAAAACTCATTAATGGGCTATGGTTTCTGTAAAGCAAACAAAAAATAGTTACTATATTTGTACGTTATTTCCTGTAATAAAGATCCATATTGAATTCCTTCAGTTTAGCTTGTATGTTTGTAAATAAATCTTGGTGAGTTTTTTGTATCAAGCTGCAAAGATATCAACAAGACATATGGAAAGAGAAAACCAAATGCTTCGTATCTTTTACTGCATTGAATTTATCTTAAAAAAATATTTTTCAGGTACTAAAGGACCCTGATTTTAAGAGAAACCACTGCCATCAAAATACATTCAGTTCAGGTCAAAAGAAAAAGCTACAGAAAATTTTAAAACTGCCAATTCTACTCACCTCTTGTGATCCATCACTATGATTTTGTCCTAGCACAGAAATATTAACTGGTTCTATTAAGAGATTCCCATTTCCATCTGTTTCTATGAATTTAAGTTAACCTACCCACTAAAAAAATGCATCTACTACATAATGAAGTTGTTGCAATACAAGTTCTTACAAGGCTTATGGTTTTGTATCTGTTTTGTTTCAAGCTCAGAATCCATATCTTACTATGCTGTGTGGAACAGCTTTAAGATGCTTCACCTATTCTGTTCACAGGGCTCTTCCCAAAAGGTGAAGTCACAGCTAGATCAAAAAAATTCAGGCAACCAAAACCTTGATAATGCATCAGACAGGTTTCAAGCTTCAGGACTACTGTAGTCACACAGACCATGAGGCTACAGTAATGCTACACAGAAGGCACTTGAAAAAAAAAAAAAATTAAGATGCCAGGACCCCAGTGGTACCTCATTGTTCAATTGTGGGCTGTCAGGTTATATAAAAACACAGACTTTCAGGATTTAAGAAGTATAATTTAGGCTACAGAAACATATACTGCTACAGTAAAGCACTTAATTTGTTTACACCTTTATTCTACAAGCATTATATTAAAGCAGAGTTTTAAAATAGCATAGGTAATTGAAAAACATGGAGAAAGAAGTATATTGCTAAAACATAAATTTCCAGTAGTGAACCTGCATTATGTAAGTGTAGAGTTTGGCTGTTTGCTTTTTTTTTTTAAAAGAAGTGGTCAGCAATGTTTTCCCCCACACACACCTTTTCACACTTTGATTTAGCATAAATATCTAAAAGCAGGGCCATGAACAAGAATAATGAGAAGGAAAAAGAAGGAAGACAAACAAAGCATGTTGTAATAGGAAAAACCTTCCCTTTTTATACACATTGCTCAGTTCTGGATATTCACCTAAATATAAGATAAATACAACTTGTCCCACTTTTTCATTACTTTTTTCCAAGGAAAAATAGGTTGGGTGCTTCCCACTTTGTTGGCTGGCAACCCAGAGCAGCTGCCAGTGAACGTCTCTGCTGCTCAGTACCTGGGCTGTGCTCCCCCAGCCGCTGTGTTACGCAGGGCAGCAGCAATCAGCCACACAAACTGCACTCGCTGCAGCTGGCGCTTCCAGCACCAACTCCTGCTGCAGGGGGCACGCGGCCCCCCTATAATCCCTTTTTCAGCTCCTGAGGCGTCTGGGACCAGTCACGGTCCTATCACCGTACTCCCAGCACAACCTTCACCACACCTTTCAAGGTCACGCCTGCATTATCAACACCCAACTAAATCTAAAACTGCAGAACAGATCAGCGCAACATCATACAGATAATTTTTATGTCCTTAAGTATGAAGTTCCATTTACATCATACTTCAAGAAAGCTCAGATATAAACCAAACGTTTCACTTGGTTTCATCAGACCTAAGCACACAGAACGCAAGCAGCTCTGGGGAGCTAAAAAATGTTAAAATAATGTTTAAAAATGAGGCAGCTAACTACAGTTGAGAGCCAACTGGTCTTTAAAGACTACAAAATAAACTGAAGCAATGAAAATTTGCCCAAGTATTCTAACATAAATTTGTCTGAGTACAGCTGAGTTTTTCCCCAAGTACATACTTATCTTTTCCAACTGATCTTTCAAAACCGCTTCCACACTTGCACTCTTGACACTCACTTCTACTTTTGCTCAATTCATCCCCCATGATCGAGGATGAAACAACTAAAAAATCAAGAGCCACATCATTATTCCATTCTGAAATTATCAGTAGCTATAATACATGAGGTAAATGTCACAGATCAGTTCTTTCTAACTTTCAGTCACTCAATCTATAAAAAGCATTGCCATTACAGCACATATGGGCTGTAGCACAAAAAGGACCCTGAAGCAAGAAAACATGATGCATAATATTATCCTAAGTCTGGGAGATGCTTCTGTTGAGACCACGGAGTTTGGCAATCAAAACATGAAAACTTTACTGTAGGAGTTCCCCACACAGAGTTTGTGTCACCACTAAAGAAAATAAGGAACACTTCTAGCACATTTCTACATAGTCACTGGGTAGAGACTATAATTGCAGCTTTATGGAAGATCATTTAGTAAGGTAATTTCAGTGTTTAAAACACAATTTTAAACAACAACCATGTTATATGTTCAGTCATTGTGAGTATTATGTCGACTAATACATTTTTCAACAGTTCAAGGCTGTCTTTTCCTTGAGAGCTAGGAAAAAGTTTGCAAAGGCACAGTACTGTCCCAGTAAAAACTGAGGTGTGTGTGACTAATGATGACAGCAGGTTTCTGCTGTGGGACACAATCCCACAAAAAGCTCAAGCTCCTTGTAAGTGACCTTCAGCTTCAGACATGACTCTTCCTCCTTTTTGACAGACTGCAAAGTTGTTAAGAAACAAAAAAATGAGGCAGAATGTGAGAAGATACTAACAGCAAACCAAGGGCTGCATCAATGCTGAGAGGAGCTACGGAACCGAATACAAATTAACACCAGGACACTGCACTACCCAAGTTGTCACCACGACTTTGAAAGCAATAACCTCCATTAAGTAAAGAAAAATCTCAAGACTTTTAATTAGCTCAAAGATGAAATGAAAAAAAAAGAAATCAGTCTCCAGACATATTTTGCAAAACACAGTTTGCACTTCACCTAGGAAACTAGGACTCGGAAGGTATCTTTTTTATAGGAAACTATGTTATTAACACCGTTACTGCAAGATTCCACAGTAAAAGGTCCTAAGTACCAATTAAGTTGGCATGTGTAACTAAACTTAAGTCAAAAACTTAGGAGTACTGAAGTAGAACTTCCTTCCAGACATATAAACCAGCATTACATAAGACATTGCTTCTCCCAATAAACCCTGATTGATTTGCCTCATAGTATATCTTCAAGGTATTAACTCACTTTCAGAAGAAAGGTGTTTCCTATGCCCCAGTTTCACATGTGATGATAACATTCAGGCATTTTAAGCCTTGGTTTACTAATGCTGAGAGAATATAGCCCAGTTTCACAATAAAAAATACATCAGAGTTGAAGCACATAAAAACAAAAATATCAATTACTTCTTGGTATTTTCTTTTTTTTCTACAGCTATTTCCAAGACAGCATTTCACTTCTTCACATCAGCTTCTAAAGCTACTACAGCCTAGCTCAGGTTTAAATTTAGAATAATGTAATTAACTTGCCAACATTTCCTCACTGTTTTTCTAGGCATTGCTACTTTAACCACAGTCCACTAAGAATTCCAGTCATCATGCTGAGAGTGATGCTCAAGTTGAAACAAACAAATTAATTTTGTCCACAAAGTGGGAGAATAAAGCAAAATTATATAATTAATCTAAGTTCACTGATAAATATAGAAGCAGCAACTGAATATTTTAAAACAAGGCAGAAAATATGCAAATAGAAAGGTAAGGAATTTACTGCAACAACATACAAATCCTTTGGCCATTATTCCATCAGAGATTATTCTAAAATGAGTTCTAAAAATTGTTTGTGAGACTACAAACATGACAGATCCACATAAGTACACCCCTCATCCAATACCAGTATATGAAACACCCATAGTAATATAAGTGTCATGGAAGCATTACAATATTAAATCACATTGAGAACTGCAAATATCAGATCTAAGTTTAGTGTACATTTTATAATCAGCCCAAATTTGTTTTGTTAAATGAACCCTTAGCATACATTTCTATTTTCACTAGGAATACACAACCAAAAGAGAAATTTAGGAATATAAAAACAGTTCTGTGGCCCTGTTCTACCCAATTTTTATCCAAATTGTTTTGTCCTTCTGCAAATTAATGGGAGATTGTTTTGCTCCAGCTTCAGGCTGTGAACTTTAGATCCATGACATCAAAACACTGGAGATAAGGAGAAGCATTTTTAATGGCATCTTTACTTTGAAAATAGTTACAAAGGTGAGAGACAAGCCAGTTATAACCTATCAGCAGATTTGTATTAACTCTCCACTTGCACGCTCTTAGTCTGTAAGAACTGGGGACTTCAGCAAAACCGTTTTTTCCAACCTCACCAAAATAACTTTCCACAACTAACTATGGCAGCTTAACTGACATCATGTAACTTCTTTAACAACTCAGAGTTAACATCTCCTGAAGTAATTTAAAAAAAAACATATCAATCCTATCACAACAGCCTGAAATATTTTACTAGAAACAGCAGATCAAAGAGTGGGTGCATTGACAAGAGTAAAAAGTCTTTACAGCATTTGTATCTTTCAAGTTAATTTGTTTGGTGTTAAAATAAGATCTGCTTACTATCACACCTCTTCTGCCATCTCCACCAAATCTGACTTCTAACCTCTGAGTTATAAATCCAGATTTTAGTTTAGCTTTCTGTCATCTTCCCTTGGACTTCTAGCCACCAGATACTGCTCCATATGACAAACAGATCTCTCAACCTCCCTCCACCCTTTCTACCACTTCTAGCAACACCACCTGTCTCTGTCATGAAGGCCACAAAACTAAGTATCACACTCAATGTGATCATCTCTGTGTACCCAGCTCTTGGAAGATTTAAACTGCAGAACGCTTAAAATATTTCCAATCTATCCACATAGCTGGAAAACTGATGCTGGTTTTATGTGCGTCGCTATACCTATTACTCTGCCTAGCCTTGAGCAATGAAATCTTACCTCACTGAGCTACACATTGAGAATGCTGCTACTAAAAATCACTTCCCTTGTAAATAACTCCCCTTTCCACACATCGATCTAGCAGCTGCTCCTCTGCCTATCACTGCACAAACAAAAGCACACAGCGATCGGGTCGCTAGCAGGGCACTCACGATGCGTTCTCACGCTGCCAATCCCGATGCTATCATCCTTCGCCCAACCGACTGACGTCAGCTCCCGCTCCGCCGGCCTTATCTTTGGAGAAGCTGCTGCAGCATCTCCTACATCACCTCGTTTTTGCTCTTAGGGTTCCTCTGCTGAGCTGCTTAAGCAAGAATTTCAGCAGTGATTAGACAGCCCATACATGGGCCATAATCTACCTACTGATCAATGCTGGCTTAATGTCACCTTGTCTCAACTTGCATTTGGGTCAAAAGTATTTTGAGCCACAGACAGCATTTTAAACTGGTAATATGAGGTTCAAATGCCTACCCATAATGGAATTCTGGTCCATTACTAAGTTTGTGTGTCTGTTAATACACATAATCGAACATGTCAACTTTAAATTTAGGTTTTTTAAGCAACCATAGTAAGCTTTTTTCTCATTTGCTCCTGCTTCCAATTCTTCTCCATGTTCTGCTTTACCCTAGCAGGTTGTACAGCATGGCTTTCTACACTGGCTCCATTGTTCAAATCTTTACACATTTTGTCTTGGAATCACATCTATATAATCTTCAATTTCTTCTGTGGATATGACCTTATTTTATACATTTTACTGGTCATCTTGTATCATTTCTCTTTCCATTCCGATGGAAGTTGAAAACTTTACCAGGCCTTCTCAGATGTTAGAGTCATTCACGCAGAGTCAAATGCTTCTTTGGTAGGAGACAGAAGATTGTTGGATTTCTTGTGAGATAATAGCCCTGATCTCATGATTTATGCCCTGGCAGCCAGAAGGCCCAACCCCGTGTCCTGGGGTGCACCAGGCACAGAGCTGTCACCCAGTCAAAGCACTGGGGCAGCCTCACCTCGTGCCCTGCGTGCAGTTTTAGGCACCACAATACAAGAAAGATGCAAAGCCATCAGAGAGCATCCAATGGAGGGCCACAAAGTGGTGAAGGGCCTTGAGGGGAAGCGATATGAAGAGTGGTTGAGGTCACTTGGCTTGTCCAGACTGGAGGAGACAGAGAGGAGACCTCACTGCAGCCTACAACTTCCTTGTGAGAGGAAGAGGAGGGGCAGATACTGATCTCTCTCACAACCAGTGCCAGGACTCAAGGGAATGGCACGAAGCTGTGTCAGGGGAGATTTAGGTTAGATAGAGTAAAATGTTTTTCATCCAGAGGGTGGCTGGGCACTGGAACAGGCTCCCTCAGAAAGTGGTCACAGCACCAGCCTGCCAGAGTTCAAGAAGCTTTTGGACAATGATCACAGGCACATGGTGGGATTCCTGGAGTTGTTCTGTGCAGGGCCAGGAGTTGAACTCATTGATCCTGAGGGGTCCCTTCTAACTCAGGATATTCTATGATTTGACAGTTTATATTCTGAGTCAACACTCAGCAAAAAACTCCTGGTTTTATTAAACACAGTCTTCTCTCCTCTTAGCTGGAGGAAGTTTTTAAATAATTTTTGAATTGCAAATACTCTCAAGAAGTGAAGGATCAGCAAAATATAAGTTCTTTTGACAGTTTTTCTCCTTCTTATATGCTTAGAAATCCACAAAGCTACAAGAGGAAAAAGAATACTCCAGTTCCAGCTTTCCTGCTAGTGTCAGGGGGTTCACCAAAACAATACCATCCTGCTGCCTGAGGGCTCCATCTCCACTGCCTACATCCTTGGTTAACCTCCATCTCTCTTGCAGCTTCCACAGGTACTCAAAAGTTTAAAGTGATGAGAACTAGGACAACATCAGCATTGTTCAAGCTGAATAGAAAGATTGGTATCTGACAGTTTCAAATATGAGTTAGCACTGAGGGAACTGAACATGGCTACAAGCACTAAAGACAGTGATGCTGTCTTGTACAGATCTATGAAAATATCACATCCACTGGTATCTGATTCATGTTCAGAATGTTATCACCACTAGCAAGTGGAGGATCTGGACTTCTAAAAAAAAATAAACTCGTGAAAAAGCTTATGCAGATATAGATGCTATATGTAGATGATTTTTCAAACCCTACTATCCTCCCTCAAGTATATTTTAAAACAAAAATATTTACAAACAACACCTGACAAATCATTAAGTGCTTTAGTGTGATAGTCAATGCAGTTGCAACTACATGTTGTATCTGGCACACAACTGAATATTCATCTGACTTCTTCAGATTCTCTACAGAATATATATTCTATATATGTGAGGTCTAAGCACATGAAACAAAATACCACTCTCCCATGTCCCATACAGAAATAATGGTTCTATGGCACATAACTTTAAAGTACCACCACTCTTCATAGGCAAGACTTCACTGGTGTGGATATACACATGAAACACAGTTGCAATTCCAACCCTGGTTTCCTCAAGGACTGCAGTATGACCAGCTTTCAAATATAACTGGTTTTAGGCTCAGAGGTCAGCTTTCTGAAGATGCAAAAATGCAGAAGAGCAAAGAAAAATACATCCTACCTGTTTTGGAGACAATGTTGCCTACTGTCCCATAAAGACAGAAGCATTGATTTGAAGTCTTCTCAAGATCTTTCAGGTGGCAAATTAATTAAAAACTGAAGTAACAAAAAGCAGAATCAAAACCAGTAGTTTCCAATAAATGGTTTTAAGTAGTTTAAGTGATGTGGCTACCGAAACGGAAGTTTTGATGAATAAGTATCTCCATTCTTCACTTCATTCTAACTGTTAAGCTTCTGAAACAGAGCTAAACTACCTGCTTAGGCAGTAGTTTAGAATTAACACTTTCAACAAGAAAGGTCACTTGAAATACAGACAATACACACTCACTTCAAGTTAAAAAACCTGCATTCCATCAGACATCTTTGACCTCTAGTACCACAAATTACAAACATCTATATTAAATTATGGAGAGCTTCTAAATTCTCCTCGTTTGGCTTACCAGTCCCATTTAGGATGGTTTCTATTTCATAATTCCAAGCACACATCTACAAAAACATACTCATTAAGACTGCATGCAAAGAAACATAGAATAGCACTGCTTAAGTCCTTGCAAAAAGAACACATTCAAGACAAGCATAGAACCAAAACCTATTAGGAAAAACAAGTGGACCTCACTGCACCTGTCTCCAGAATTCAGGTTTATAGGAAGTTGAGCATACTTTTCTGTATCTTCTCTCCTATATAAAATACAAATTTTCAACATACAGTTAATCTGCAATTCAATAAGGGTTTATTAGTTCACAGCAAGAGGAAGCCAGCTACAAATTTTGGGATGAAGGACAAAGTTTTTAAATGACTGAAAATCTCCAGCCTGAGACAGCAATTACCAATTTATGAACCATAAATTGTTAATCTTATGAAGGGATTCCTATTTATTCCTTGCAGGTGGTGTTTAAAAGCCAGGATCAAAAAGTACACTGAACTCAGAGGCACTTCTCGATAAAATCAAACAAAGAAAAGCCTGCACCTGGCAAAAAAGATTGGCAAGTTTCTGCATTTAAGATCTATTTAGTAATAAAACCTTCTAGATAACCAGGAGAACATTTTGCAGAAGAAATCATCATTCACCCTTTCAAGGGAGGATTAAGCTGCATTTTCAGAACAGGAATCTTAACAATTTTACTCCCTAGCACTACATTAAAATGTAAGAAGCATCACATATTTAGAATTCCTAGACTACTCCCAGGTTCACGCTACTGAGAGAAAGCAATGGCACACCAGAAGCAAAAGTGGAGGAGAGGAAACCTCACTGAGTGTTCCTTAACTGGCACCTTAAAAAATTTACACAACACAAAAGCAAGCAACCAAAACCAACAGGTTCCTTAAATACACAGAACAACTGAGGATTTCAAAAGAAAGGAATACTCAAGTAGCTCATAGGATGCAACTTCACATGGCATAGACATGGCAATCACGGACAGGGTTTAGTGGTGGTCTTGGCAGTGCTGGGTTAAGAGTTGGACTTCATGCTTATGCATGTGAGGAATGCAGAATTGGACCTTGTTTGTCACCTGCAATATTCCAGTTAGCTCTACACAACAGTACTTTGTGTTACAGAGCAGTATATACCAGAGACAAAATGACACATTTAATATTAACCTGTTGCAGGTACACAATAAAGTTGTTATTCCATTGCTATTATTAGTTCTTAATCTGTCTTACTCTCTGCACTCTACTTCCAACCCTCCTTTCTGTAAACAAAATTTAAATACATAAGTACACCATCACTGTAAGTTCTATTTTAAGTCAACCAAAATCTTTTTTAATCATACAGACAACAGCATTATAGCGCATATTAATTATTTAGAACTTATGCGCAATTACAGCAGCTCAAGCTCGGGTGAAAGACATTAGTCCTAAGACAAGAAGCAAGGACAGGTAGGGGCAACCTTTTCCTTAAGCCTGACTTACACAGCTGCACTAAGGCCATTCCTACCAGATGCCTACTTAACGCAGAAACCTAGACATGATGTATGTGAGGATTATGAACATAATCTTACAGCCCAAAGATAATCACAGCAGCACTCACAGACCTTTCGTTGCTATCCATTTTGTAGACTGAAGCCCGCATCAGACCACACAGGAGCACCGGAGCGGAAACCCCCCCAGGACACATCTCCAGCCACACGTGTGTGTTTACACATACACGACAGCCCAAGGCAGGCAGAGCTGCCCAGGGACCCCTGCTCAGCCTTCCCCGCCCCTCCAACAGGGCGCCAGACGCCCCCCACAGCACAGCACAGACCACCCCCGAGCCCTTGTGGCCGAGAAGGCCAACAGAATCCTGGGATGCATTAGGGAGAGCACTGCCAGAGGCTGAGGAATGCGATCCTGCCCCTCTCCGCAGCCCTGGTGAAGTCACATCTGAAGTGCTGTGTCCAGTTCTGTGCTCCTGAGTACAAAGGAGCTACGGAGCTCCTGAAGCGGGTCCAGCAGAGGGCAATGAGGATTACTGACGGACTGGAACATCTCCCTTACGGGAAAGGCTGAAGGAGTTGGGCCTGTTCAGCCTCGACAAGAGAGGACTGAGAGGGGACCTCATCAATGTGTATAAATATCTAAACAGGGATGTCAAGAGGATGGAGCCAGGCTCTCCTCGGTGGTACCAAGCAGTAGGACAAGAGGCACCGGGAAGAAACGGATGCACAGGGAAGTTCCACCTG